>LOJH01031096.1:0-12012 GCA_001685095.1 Ellobius talpinus | reverse complement strand
AGAGAGAGAGAGAGAGAGAGAGAGAGAGAGAGAGAGAGAGAGAGAAGAAAGTATGGAAAAATGAAAGGGAAAAATAGAAACAGAACTTTATTAATTTTAATAAACTGACCAAACCCTGAGGAACTAGGAGGCACACATGAAGTAACCCCAAATTAGTGGAAGCTTTTGGACCAACAATGAGGTCATTTTGCAGAGACACTGCTTTTTCCTGGAAAAAAAAAGAACTCCTCAGAGTATATTCAGTCTGATCAAGGTATCTCAACTGAAAAATGAAATGAAAATTATAGCTATACAAATGCCACTTGCTGTGAGCTAAGTCACCCAGATTGCTAAATATACACACCCAGTTCCTGGCTTCCTGGCATAAGAAAATCCTACAATTTCAAGATTCTTTTCTGTTAAAGCAAACATAGCCTGTTTTTCATTTCCTCACATTTGCATCCACAGATTTACAGAAACTAAGGTCTAAAATCTTCAGAAAACCATTGTGTTTATGATGAAGAGGTACGGAGCTTGCTCTTATTATTGTTTCTTAAATAACATTTGGTCGGCTGCTTAGATTACATATGCATTACGCTAGTAGTATAAGCAACCTAGAGATCACTTGCAGTGTCTGGAGGCTCTTAGGTCATATGCAAACACTTTGCCACTTTACAAGAGGGACTTGAACACTTAACGAGTCTGGTACATATGCAACGCATTCTGAACCCTATTTCCCCAACATTTTGGATATCACAGCAATACACACCATGCAGTTCCTCCATGCCATGAATAAGGACATCTTCCATTTACCTGAATAATTCTCAATTGCTTTCATCATTGCTTTATAATTACTTTATAGAAATACTATAGAAATTGAATATTGGTTAGATGTACTCTTAAGTAGCCTATTTTCTGATAATATAAATGGGTTTCTTTTTCAGATGGTAAACAAATAAATAAATAAATATGAATAATGAATAAATTTACCATACATTTAAATGAATTTTGCAGCTTTAACCATCTGTGTGAGCAAGACAACATACTTCAGTCATAAGAAACTGCAAATGTGAGGCTAGTTTTTCTTGACTTGAAGAAAACCTTGAAGGAAGAATAGAAGAAGGCTAAAATACTTTGCACACTTTGATTTTTTAAAATTAAATTCTTCACCACTTTTGGTCTTTGCAACAACTTTAAGTGAAAAATGTCAATTTTATAGATGAAGAAATGTGACCTAAGAAAGAGTAAAAACTTTAGCCCAAGCACATTGAACATTTAATATGCCATAACACTACCGACAGTATATAGAAATGGGCAAGAATCCACTTCTGGGCGTTGATGGAATAACCTATGACATTTAAATGTCAGGAGCTCCTGTAGTACCTGGTTACTCAAGCTAAATTACCCAAACTCATAAAATCTCAGCCTCCCCATCTGTAACTTGAGAACAAAACATACCAGAACAGTTATTTCAGAGCTGCTGACCCAAAGTACACTATGTCCTCTGTGGGGAGTCTGCGAGCCACTAAGCCAACGCTGTATCATTTGCGATCCCATCCTTCTCTTCATTTACTGGGTGTTGATCACAGTTCGGGTTTTGATCTCTTCCCAGTGACCCTTCATAAGTTATTGCCCACCTGATCCATGCTCATCCTTGTGTTTTAGATCTGACTGGATTTTACTACTGGAAACAAACTTTGAAATTCTACATCACACCTGTCATGTTATGATGAGCAAAAACTAGTCCAGAGAGGGTTAAGGTCTTGCCTGTGGTAGCTCTGCTAATTACTGACATAATCAGGTCTCCAGAGCGCTCTCCACCCATCCACATTGTCCCTCAAGCTAACATTTGCCCTACATTTTGTTCATGGTTGTCACAAGGATCAAATACTATTAAATATGGGGAAGTGTTTTGGAAGTGCAAAATTATGCACAAGAGCAAAACCTTACACTAATGGTCTTTCTACATGACTTCTTTAGTTAGAAATGGAAATCTTATTTAAAGTGGCTTAAATTAAAATGTTTTTTATATATGGAGATGCTATGAGTTACTTTCTGCTTCACACTGAGGATGGTAAGTGTTAAAGAGGAGTCTGCCGTTTTCCTTCACTTACATCATATGAATTCTACCATGGAAATGGCTTAACTGATGCTTAGATGCTCAGAAGCAAGAACCAAACAAAAAGAATAAAGAATACAAGAAAGGGAACTGGCTAGAATCTGACGATTAAGCTATGGCAGGGGACAGTGCAGTTTAATTTCTCTGGAAAACTATGAATCAGGTAGCATTTGAACCTGTAGCATTACACACAGGTGCTCACCAGGGTCCTATACAGACTTTTTGTCACCCAAATACTAACCAGAATTATTCTAAAACAATGGTCCTCATGCATGTGCTGTATATATTGTAGATGTGTGTGTGTGTGTGTGTGTGTTGTTATATGGTGTATTCGTGTGTTATACGGGAGTGTGATGTATGATGTATTATATGTGCTATATATGTGTGAGGTATGTGGTATATTCGTGTATTATATGTGGGATGTTTGGCATCTGGTGTGGATGTGTGTGTGTATGCTGTGTTGTTTGTGTGTGTGCTGTGTTTGTGTTGTATATAGTATATACATTTGTTGGATTGTGTGAATGTGGTATTTTCATGTGCTAAGTGTGTGGTGTATGTACATATTTGTATATATATATGTTCACATGGGGAGGGCAGAGAAGGGTGTCCTCTCTTAACTTTCTGCCTTGAGACATGGTTATTTGCTGAGCCTGGAGCTGACTGATTCAAGTAGGCTGGCTGCCTCGAAAGCAACAGTGGTCCTCAACCTCACACAGGGATTCAGTTACATCCTCTGTGTACTCTCAACCAGATTCTATACATGGTGCAAGGGATCTGAACTCAGTTTCTCATGCTTAATTAAGGATCCGCCACTCAGCCCTCACCAGCGTTTAGGAGAAAAAAAGCCTCTAACAGGAACCATGAGTTTCTCTGTACCTCAGAACCACTGTGCTCATGATGTTGATCAGGACAGAGAAGACCCCGAGAAAAAACTCTCTTCGGTGCTTGCTGATGTGGGAGCACAGGCCTGCAGTCGCACATGCTGCTTCCTGGAGTGATGATGACAGAGCAGGCAGTGATGCCTGGCCTCCACTGCTGCTGTGTGGTTCCCAAGTGAAGGCTGCATCTCACTAGCAAAGCTGGTTGAAGAAAGCCAACCAAAAGCTAGGAAAGGAGTGACTTTTCAATCAGCACCGGCAAACCATAAGTTCTTTTCCTACTATGTTTTCCCTTTCCTCCTCCCAGGCTGCCAAAAAATGCCTTCACAACACCAGTCAGGCAGTGAGCCCACTGTTTTGCACTTCAGTGACATCTATGTTACTTCCTATATTTACTTTCCGACCTGTAGAAAGTCCTCTTGGAAGACCAGTCCAGAAGGTGATCCAAGGGTATCCCCAAAAAATTCTATGCCAGTTACGTAGAACACTATTCATCCCAGGAGTTGGTGTGTGTTCATGAGGGGTTCTAGAGGTCAGATATGTAGACCCATATTTTTATCCCAAATAGTAGAAGAAAATGACTTGGAAATATTTTCCAAGATATTCAGGTATGAAACCTCCAGGTAGTAATAAAATTACAGTCTCTTCACCTAAAGGCCTGTTCCTCTCATGCGGATCCAATGCTTGAATACTCCACTGAGCATTTTCCTCAAGGTTGGCTTGAGAAGGCTAGCCCTCATTCATACTCAGCAGTACCTGTAGCACTTGGTACACAGTTTCCTTTGTGTTGTTATTCTCTGAGGGATTACCATATCCCACTAATTCACGGCACCTTGCTGATGCCAGAATATAGATATCATCCAGCCTAAAATAGAGTCAATTAGAAGAACTTTCCAAGCCAAAGCCAGAAGAAAGTGGGCATCCACATACATTGTTTTCTGCTTGCTGTTCCCAGCAGATTTAGAAGGTGGAGCTAGGAAGTGGATTTGACTGAGAACAGAAATTTCAGGAAAGGAAATAAATTGTTTCAGCCATCCTGTAGTCTTTAAAGGATGCTTAGCAGGTTTGATGCATGAAAACTAATGGAACACTATGCTGTCCTTCATAGAGAGTCACAGCCATGTTGTCTTCACTACCTAGTGTCACATGACTTCCTGTAGCTCATTAACAGCTGACTTGTGTACTGACGCCAGGAGGTTCAAACTTAAGACACTGGCCTGCTGCTTACTAGCCCCATGTGTGTCTAACCCTCCATTTCATTGCTTGTAAAGTGAGCGGATACTTGCTCTACCTCGCTCGTAAAGTTTTATAGGCTCAAATAAAATAATGAATGTGAAAACACTTACCACAGCTAAGCACTTACCTTAGTTATTAGGACCATGAACTTTGGAGTCAGATATGGCCTAAATACTTATGTGTCACCATCATTTGTATAAGTGTTGAGAAAATGAACTTTTCCCTTCTGGTACTGTTTACATATTTCGAGAAGAATAATACTTTTATTAATATTTGTTTTCATGGTTGAACATACAATTTTAAATAATGTATGACATAATAAGTATCAATAACAGTTAAGTATTTGGTTAGTGGCCTGGTTTTGCAATATTCTTTATTTACAAGCAAAGACACACTGCATTTTTGAAGTATCATCAGCATAAATGAAAAAAACTGGGCTATAGAGACCCAGAACCAATGTCTTATTTGGGAGCCATGAATTAACTAGAGAAAAAAACTCCTGTGTACCTTACAACTTTACCATGTGAGTTGGTACCCATGTGTGTCCAGTACAAAATTTGCCTTGAATATATTGCAGTGCCTTGCTGATTTTTTTTATTGTGAATGTTCAAATTGATTTCTAGTATATTTTTAAGCAATTAAGTATATATGATGCAATAGGTCTCAGACACCACAACACAATATTTGTTAATATATGCATACATAACAAAACCCCATTTTCGGAAAGTGACAAGGGGGTAACTTTATGAAAATAAATATGGGAATGGTAAACCTCATGTTCAATCATTTCTCATTTAATTGAAGACTAATTTGACATTAATTAATAGAGGACCCCTGAAGGAAGGGAAGTGCTTCAAAACTCATGACAGATTTGGAGAAATAAATGAAGTAACAATTAATGAATTAAAAAAATCCAGACTATTTTAAAAATGTCATTTGTGTCCATACTCGAGTTGTTCTCACAGGTCACACCACCTGGTTGTCTAAAGCCAAATGATCAGCCCTGAAAACATAAATACTATACAGGTAGCATAATATGGGCAACATAACTGATTGACTGATTTTAGGTATATATATGTATACACATATATATGTATATGCATATATGTATATATATGTCAATGATATATTCAATATGTATAAAACATATGATTATACATATATGCATAAAATAACAATTAGTGAACAAAGGGGCTAAAATCTAAAGAAGGGTAGGGAAGGGGTATAAGGTAAGAGGGATCTGAAGGAAGGATAGGGAAGGGAGAAATGTTGAAATTCAAATGTTGAAAATCTCAAAAATAAAATAAGTTTTATTTGTAGAAAATGCAAACCATAAAATGCATATAATCACTTCTCGAAGACAATGAAAAGAGTAGAAAAATCAGTAATGGGAATAAAATAAATCAAATAAACAAATAAGGCTTCTATTACCCAATATTCTCCTGAGTGGTGAAATATGCAGAGGGGGCTTCTGCCTTTTTCCCTACCTTCTAGAAATCAATAGAAGATCACAGAATTAAGAATCAATAGGTTCATTTTCACAGCGCTGCTTTGGTCCAGGAATGATATGGGAAGGAATAGTGACGGTGATGTCATTCTGTGTTTTTATAATGATGGCTGAGCCCCTCTGAATGTTCCCAATGACTGTCTACTTTTTCCTCCAAGAACATTGTGGTGCTCATGCATGTAGTCGCCAGCAGGAAAAACGTGAGACTGAGCAGTTTTCTTAGATAACTGAACCTCTTCAGTAGTTTCCCTTAACTATCTCAAATCATCGAACCTGAGAAACTGTCTTTATCAATAGTCTTATAAGCTTATTTTAAAACAAATAAAATAGAGTAAAAATTAATTGTTACTGCCCTGCCCAGTATCCTTAATCCCTGTCACTCCCCCTTCTCAATGTATATTCTTCAACAATCTCCCTTTTATATTTCTACATGTACTATTGGAGCTGCATACACTTTATTTTGCTAATTATTAAGTTCAATAGAAAGTGATCAAAATATACATGTGCATGTATATAAATGACATAATCTTTAACTAAAGATAGAATTGTCACAGCCTTAGTGAATTCAATGCTAATTACTCTGCGATTATAGCACTTGTCAATAGGTGTTTCGTAGAAGGTTGTTGTGAAATTCTTTTGCTAAGTGCTTTAACTGTCTGAGTGAATTCTGGACAGAATGCCTTTAACTTTGAATTCCTCACTAAGTCCACTGCAAGGGATAGAGCTGGCCCTTCTAAGAGCAGATGACCCATAATGCATGTTGAATCCAGTATCTGGAGCCTCCTCATTGAATTAGCACACTAAGTGTTCAGTTTCTGCCATGTCTATAACAACTTGCATAACAACGTAACAAATTTGTGTGCTAATAGTACTAACTTTAGGTGTGGACACACACTGAACTTCAAGTTCAAGGGGACATTGAGATTTCCCACTGATGTTGCTGGGTCCACATCTGAGTCCTCATCTGCAATTCCCACACTTGGGCCTCGCTCTTGGTAGCTCTACACCTGTTCAAATACCTGCTTGATGCACTCCCAACCATCCACAGTATTTTCTCCATTTTAATGATGGGGAAGCTTATCATTATCTGTTTTAAAACTTCTGAAGTTAAGACTATATCATTTAAATTTCTTCTATTCTTTCCTGAGCTTCTCTTCTGGTGGATCACTTCCCACCTCTGGTGCTATTTTCCATTGTTTTGTGCTTATTTTAATCAATTTAGCAATAGTGCCATTTAAAATAAACTATTAGTAGATCAATGTTTCTCTGAATCATTGTATTAAAATGTCAGTGATGATTTCTGCCATGTGAATCTCATTACAGAAGTAACTACAATAGTAGAAGTTCTTAGTATCACTCACTGGTTTCTTTTTTTTTCTCTCTAGTTTCAACCATGCCTTTCTATTCCATTAATGGCAAGAACATTGTAATCTCACTTCCCAGGCATCTCTGACCATGTTCAGAAAAGCATGTGTCTGTTAGTGCAGCTTTTACTTCTTCAAAAAAATTCTCAGATAAAGGAAAAGTTTATGGAAGATTGAGGGACAGTATTAAAGACTCCAGGCAAATGCTACACCTCAGACACCCAACAGTGTGATACAAGAAAATGTTTTATTATAATCTCAATATTTTATTTTTTTTAATTTTCCCCTTTAATTTTTAATTTAAAAATTACAAATATTCTTTGTACCTCTATGTTTAACACCCAGAAAATGTGTATAGTCAGATAATTCATCTCTAGGGTTTTTTACCTCAGGGGTGAAGGAAGGTTCTTCTTTGCCCTGAACTAAATGANCAACAGTGTGATACAAGAAAATGTTTTATTATAATCTCAATATTTTATTTTTTTGAATTTTCCCCTTTAATTTTTAATTTAAAAATTACAAATATTCTTTGTACCTCTATGTTTAACACCCAGAAAATGTGTATAGTCAGATAATTCATCTCTAGGGTTTTTTACCTCAGGGGTGAAGGAAGGTTCTTCTTTGCCCTGAACTAAATGAACATTTGAAGCCCTGTTGCCAGGTTCTCCAAGTATTATATTGCCATTGTGGACAAAAACTTCTCTGTCTCAGAAAAAGGATTGTCCCCTTGACAATTATATAGATGAACCTACAGTTTTCTCCTGTAGATTGGGATAGCCTTTTGTAATGGCTGATCAAATTAGTCTGTGTCACAACACTGAGGATTTCAGTATTCACTTGAACTCTAACCTGGTAAGGATCAGGAAATCTTCTATTGACAAGAATCTGGAATTTCATGCACACTGAAACGATGCTAGAACAATTGCTATCTTTCTGTTCATATAACACACATTGAACTACTTAAGTGAGTAAACCTGCTCACTTTTCTCTCATCTGTAAATGCAGAGATGAATAAGATGATTCTTATATCCTAGTGATGAGTGAGCATGCTTTAAAATTCACATGATTTCTGGGACAAAATATTAAAGGATTACTTTTCCAACTATCTCAGATACATCTGTATTTTAAAAGCACACTTCTGTGAAATAAAACACTTATCTTGGAAGCAAATTTAAGAATGAAATTTCTGGGAAACAGATACCCAACAGCAAAAGTCAAACCTCTGCTTCCACATGAGTCTTCAGCTTCACCAAACCAATGGTGATTACACCATCTCAGCATACCTTCCTCTGCTTCCATGTGACTCCCTCAGCTTCACCACACAAACCGTGGCAATACCATCTCACCGTACTTTTCACGTGATCAAAAAAGAATTGTTTGCTTTGATAATGTGATCCAAAATTTTAGTTATCTGAATATCAAAAATTAACCAGCGTGTTTATACTGAGTATGAGAATTTGTAGAGAGGAGTATCCATGCCCTACTTATGAAACAGATGGACAGAATCACTAATGCACACACTCAGAATCCTTGAGCATTTGTATGTAAGTTCTACACTGAGCTCCTCAAATATAATGACTTCCTTTAAGAAGTAACAATATAATAATATATAGTAGGACATTAAAGACTCAGACCAGCAATGCTATTACCATGTTCATATTTGTAAAGGGAAAGAGCGAAATCCTTGAAGATTTGAGCCCACATATACCTGACTCCTTAGACCATTTCCTGCCACACAATATTTACCTCAATGTAATTAAAACTTGGTGAAGAGACAGGCCATATAAAAAGGAAAGATGACCCTATGATGGAAAAGCGGAATGTGACAGGAGCAGCATGGTTGATTTAGACAGATAATTACAAGTGGTGAACTTCATCAATCACAGTGAAAGCGTCTTGTCTTCTCTAATGGTTCCACAGCATTGCCTATAACATCAGATTTCAAATAAATGTTTGTTGACTCAATGAGTGCATTGATATTCTAAATTGTGTGTGAAGATCTGGAATAGGAGTGTTGTTTTCCTTGAATATGACAACTGGTAAGAAATGAGTTGTGGTGACCATAATTCCTGCTACCACTTCCATCACCTTACAACATTCTGGGAGTCGGCAATGGCATCTTGGAGTCAATTATGAAAAGTAGAACCATATTACCTGTCCAAATTGATTTTAAGGCTTTTTGGCTTTTCTTCAAAGTTAAGTTCACCTTTGTCAAAGTGATCATATCACAGTTTTGAAGTCACATACTTATAAGACAATAGAACCTAAACTTGTCACTTATTTTAGTGAGTTTTGGGGAAAGAAATCAAAGGATTACTTCATGGTCACTATAGAAAGATATATGCTGCTACTGTATAAAGCATAGATAAAAAGAGAAATCACAGCACAGATCTGAGGCCTACAATTGTGGGTGGATCACGTGATTTAGAGCTTTCCACTAATATCAAGGTGTGCCTCCCAACTCATTTCCCCTTTGTCCTATCAAATCTTATGCAAGGTGTACAGTTCTCCAAAGTAATGGACTAGGCTTGCCAGTTTTGAAAAATGAACTAACATATTCTGAAAACAAGACAGACTCTAAAAATTTTTATAATTCAGAAGTTTCTTGCTTGAAACTATTGAGAAAGATAAGGTGATTTCCAGTTGGTGGCTTGTGCTATTAAATTGTGATGAATAAAACACTCTCAATGACTCTTTGGAACTTATCAGGCCATGGCATGATACAGAGAGATGCTGGGGTCTCTGTTTTGGGCCCACAAAGGCCTGAGGAATGACACATAAATACTGCAGTTTTGAGTTATCATCGTGGATAAGCAGGGTTTTATGCAGACAGTTCTTCCCACCATCCTTCATATCAAAAACGTCTGGGGTTTGTTTCTCTGTCTATGAAATAGATTGAGCCTTTTCATGTTCTGAAAAACTGGCTTGCCTTCCCCATCTCCTGTATGTCAGCTCACAGAGAGGCTGCATTTCCTGAAGTACAGAGAGGGTTTTTTCCCCAGCATCTCTATCTGCCACACAGACCTCTCACAGCTCAGGAAGAGAGAGTCCTGAATACACTGCCAGACTTTGAACACTGTCTGAATAGCTCCTGTCAGGAGCCTGCATTTTATGTTTCAGAATTTTCCCAGGGGGCTTTGATGTTAATCCATTTCATACTTCTAACACATCTGTTCTTCTTCAGGCTTTCTTATCTTTTCTGAACATTCAAATATATATATGCAGAAAAAGAAACTTGGGCTGCCATTGTGCACTTTCTGAAGGGAGACTTCAATAATGAAACACCAGCCTCACCTCGCTCATACTCCGTTTTAATCACAGGAGATTCTGGGAGTCATCCATGATCATTTAACATTTAGTGATCCCCCATTAAGATCAGGTTAGTTTGTGACTTGTAACAATTAAGGAAACCACCTAATTGTGTCATAGAGATGAGCAAATATATCTTGCATTTTATCATATGCATAATTCAGAGAAGATTCCAAGGAAATGCAAAATGCATGGTCACAGGAAAACAAATCACTGTCATTTTTTAACATTTTATCCTATGGGTTCAATAGAAAAGGTAGCTAAAATATTAAGTAGTCATGTTAAAGCATAAAATGTAGCTCGGTGTCCCAGTGTATATAATTGTACAATGAAACATAATAATGATGTTATCATTGATTGTCAATCAGAAAAAGAGAGAAACAATAGAGAGAAGCCATGAGTTTGAAATATAGGCTGTTTCAGTGAAGAGGGAAACAGAGGCCAGAAGGTCAAAAGCTTGTTTTGACTGGAAGTTAAAGAGGCTATGGAAGACAATTTGGAGTTATTAATTTTACCTGAATCAGTATAGTATTTTCCCTTCGAAGATATATTGTAGCTGCTAAGATAAGTAACTAGGTTTGATCTTTATCCACAGCAGGAAAAGAAAAATAGAAATTTTGAACTAGTAATATGTATGATGGACTATTCAGTACTAGGATGAAATAATAAATTAATACTGAAGTTCTTTTTATTATATTTTTATTATATTCCTTCAATTCTGTTCTTTTGTTAAAAAGTAACTGCTCTTAGCTGGATAAAATAGAAAGAACAGCTCTACAAAATGCAATAAAATGCCATATGAGATTCATTACATGGATTTTAATGAAGGCCATTGTCAATGTTATCAGGCTGTCTTCTTTCATTGAGTGAAGGATGACAGAAGTTAATCTGTAGACTTCTGTGCAGAACAGTTCTCAGTCACCACAGAATCTCATCCTTAAGCATACAGGCTACAATTAGACACGTGCTTTTGAGAAACTCCTTTCTAGAATTAAAAGTGAACAAAAGAAATGCATTGAGTGGTGTTCTTCACAGAAATTCAGAATCAGAGGGGGCATGTCATTTATTTTTCATGTTGGCACAATTGCCAGACCTTTACCAATGAGAAGAGATTAAAACAGGATATAATTTTCTGTAACTTGAGGAAATTCTATGTAAAGCTCTCCAACAGTGGGCTTCCATGATAGGATCCATGGTAACTTTGCCATGATAGATGAGCTTAATTATCCACCTGAAATGCTGGAGTAAGAATTCTAACTGGGCAAAATAAATACCCACCTAAATTGGAGTGACACTGGAGTGTTCTAGAGGCAGCAGACATAAGGTACATGGTGGGTTGTCTTCTGTAACCATTCATGGTTCTCACACAAAAATATTACATGCAGAGTAATTGTACAGCTATGATCTACTTCAAAGCATACACAGCAAGTAGATTTTTCCTATGACTTGATGGAGAAAACTGCTTCAAACTGAACTCTGCTTTGTATTATAGAAATCTGCTAATATAAGTGGGATATAAATTTAGAAACTTGATTCTAAAATTCACCCACTGACCTAATTTATCCCAGGCAGAATCTTGATATTTAAGTTTTGGGGTATTATTGTCATCAAAACACAAAA
>LOJH01031095.1:348-16609 GCA_001685095.1 Ellobius talpinus | reverse complement strand
ACAATAAAAAGGAAAATAAAACATGGTGCCACACCTTCCTTCTCTGGTTCTGACATTTCAGTCTCTTGATTACCTTTTCCTTTGTGCTTTGATTTTTCTCAAGGACACCTTCCAAATTGTAACCTTTAAAAAGTCACTTTCCATTGCAAATTTGATCCTCTCTGTAATACTTCATGTTATAACTATTAGTCAAACTATGTCTCTGTTTCTTACTGTACAATGGACACTGGGTCATTTGTAAGTTCATCCAGATAGTCCCACTAAAATAACCTTGTTATTTAGCCATTTTCCCTAAAACCTAGCAGGCATCAACTGAACACTCCCACCTTCTCATCTAGCACATTTCCCTTCTATTAGCTTTGTTGCCTTTTTATTCTTCTGGACCAGTTTAGTTTCTTAGCCTTACATGAATAGATATTGTTTACATCAATGTCTTTTTGTTCTTATCTTTTTTAACCATAAAATAGCTAACTTTTCATAGTGCAGTGATTGCAGTGACTCATTTGAACTTCTTCTCATTTATATAAATCAGACTGTCTAGTGTCTTAAAATCTCATAATACAAAAATAAATGCTACAAATTCCTTAAAATTATATACATATACATATAAAGTATTTTTGAATCCATGTGTATATATCTTATAAGGAATTTGAGGCAACACATTAACCAGTATAAATTAAGAGTCTTTTAAAAATACATTGTTTGAAATATAGTAAAAAACAAAGCATTTTGTTCATTTCAAAATTATTTCTAAAAGTATAGTTCTTAGAACTCTTTAAATACGAACATTAAGGGAAATAAATAATTTAAAAATAATGTTTAGAGAAATCTTAGTTAACATTAAAAACAAATATGAGAATATATTTGACAATAGGCATATTTTATAGAAGTCTCTGAAATGATATCAATGGTTATATTAGAAATATAAAGCTATTTTGACTTTTTATAGACTTACCAATATCTTTTTAAGGATATTTATTTCTCTGCAGAATTGAAAATAGTAAAAGCTGTTTGTCTAGTAGATATTTCCCCCAAGATTGAGTCATCCTAACGTCTAGCACTGACTACAAAGGCTACACTGCACTTGATGGAGTAACAGTTCTTATTCCTGTAAGCATCACTTCCAAACTCAGGACCTAAGATTCAGATAAACCGACTAGGTCAGATTTATGCTTGTCTTTCTTGGAAGGCGAGATCTAAGTGTAAATCTAACTAATTGGGCCTGGGGAAATAGCTCAGTCAAAAGTAAAGTCCTGTGGTGATCGTTACCATGCAAGTAAAAAGCTGGACATGCAAGTGTTTCTCTGGAGCTCCAGCTGCATGGAGGCGTAGACAAGGGGGCTCTGTCGCTCACTAGCCAGCCAGTTCAACTGAGTTAGTGAGCTCCAGTTCACTGAAAGCCTCTTTATCAAAAAATAAGATGTAAAGTGACTGAAGGATATACTTGACAATGACCTTTGGTCTCCCTATATATGTGCAAGTATTCCTGTACACACAAATAAGTCTTCACATACATGTTCTCCTGCACATATATGTACACCTTCATATCTGGGTGCTCCTGCACATACTTCTGCATACATTTACAGTGACATGTATATTTACATTTAGCAGATGCGCGCACGCGTGTGCGCGCGCACACACACGCACAAAGGTAATTTAAAAAACTAATTGCAAAGTGCATACTTTTGGTATATAAGAGTACTTCATTAGACGTAATGTATGTGATTGGAGAACATTGCATAAATTTTATTTTAATACAAAGAAAGAAAAGATTTTCAGTTTCTTTGCTATTTTACATCATTAGAGGTACATACAAATATGACTTCCTTGAAGTAACTCTAGTATGTAGATAATTACTAAAAATAGTGTAGCCCAGAGTTACAACAGAAGAATACTCAATTGGCTTTTATCTATTGTCTATTTGTTTACTGTTGTAGGATATTTAATCACACTGTGAAACCCAAGGCAGTGTTAATAAAATCAACCTTGGATCAGCAGGTGGAGTCAGCAACTAGTTGGCAGGTAGTAGCCATAGAGAGTACAGAGGAGCCATGAAAAGAACAGAGAAATGCACAGGAAGGAGTAGGGAAGAACTTGGGGTTTCATGGTCTTTTTGGCTTTGGATGGCTGGAGAGGGGCTCTCTTGCTGGGTATCTAGCCAAACAGGAAAGCTAGCTGGTTGCTTCTCGTAGTCTCTGACCTAGCAGATTTTCACCCCAATATCTTCCTCCTGAGTCTTTATTGGTAAATAGAATGATAAAGAGTTAATTAAAAATTACTTTTGACAGCAGGGGCAGAGCCAGTGACAGCAAGACCAGAAGTCCTACTAGGTCACAGGGCCTCAAGGTGTTAAACTATCAGTAGATTCAGATGTAGTCACTAAACTGATAGAAAAAGCTGTGTTTCTTCTGTCTCTCTGGTGTTAATTTTCTCCTTTCTTACCCACTTTGGGTTGGGTTACATTTTACTGTTTTGAGATTCATCTTATTTTTAAAAATTATCTGTAATCTCTTTCTTCCCTGTGTTGCTTTTGGTCATGGTGTTTCATCACAGCAATCTAAACCTCAAGTGAGGCACTTGGTGTAAAGCTCAACAATAGAAACTATGTTTGTTCATTTGATTTTAGCCCTTTTGACTTACACAGGTGATGCAGAGATTATTTTTGATGTGTGTTCTAAATTCCCCTTTCTAGTTTCTCTTGTGTTGTGGTGGAAGTTCCCACACCACACAGTTTAACAGCATTTTCTGTTGCCATTAGTATTAAAGCACAATAGTTTCCACAGTTAAGTTTCTTAAGATTAATTATTGTTTCCAAGTTTTGATTTAATATTATTACACAGAGTAATATCACCCAAACCTCTTATTTATAAATAATAACATTTTATAGCTTATTAGATTCTGCCATGCTAAGTTTTCTCAATCCTTCTTAGCTCCACACAATAATCAATTAGCAGTTGGTCTGCCCTCCTATTGACCCTTATTACAAAATTATAAAACTGGTTTGCCTAAGTTATGATTATTTAGTATTTGTCATTATTTATTTCTGTTTGTATAGCCTGTAGATAAAGTAGCAACATATTTTTAGTGGTTTTTTCTAGAAATTTTTTGTTTAAAATAGTGATAGGAAAAATGATATCAAATCGCTATAGGGAATAGTTGTGCTTGGATTTCAGGATTTTGTGCTTAGTGGTGTGATGAGTTTTGATATAAGAGTTTCTAAGTCCCCTTGAAATTTCAGTGTTGATGAAAACCATGGTACTATCTTACCATGCTATGTCCAAATCAAAGAAAGATTTAGATAGCTATGTTATTAGCTAACAATGAAATGTTTTAGAATGTTCTCAGAAGACCATAACTTGTGCGAAATCTGTGGATCATAGTACATAACTATTATTAAACTCATGTATGAGATTAATAATTTGGATATTATGAGACTGATGAAAATTCACCAGCTAAGTTGGGTTGGGTTTGGTGATCAACTTCTGAACAGAGTAAGAGGACCTGAACTTTACTAAGAATATTTTTTTCTGGGACACCAGCATTCTTAGATAAAGTTCACTACAGAAGAATGTTACCTTCACCTTACATCTTTATGCTATTATGTTTTAATATTTTTTCTTTTAATTGCGACCTGTTGGACCTCTCTGGTGCACAGCCCCAACTGCTGTGAAGAACTTTGTGATTGCCACAGGTTGGGCAGGTTGAGTAACTGCTTTTGTTGTCCCTGTGGTCCCCCAGGTCGTGCAGGGCTGTTAGTACATTATTGTGGCTTCATCTGTGAAGATGCCAACCAGAATCTCAGACTTGCAGCCCCTACAAAGCCTGTGGAGCTGTCAGTCCTCTGCCAGCTGCTTCTCTTGCCATCTCCAAAAGAACTGTCTTGACAAGTCTGCCTGCTTTAAAGGATTTGTGGGCTTGAGGAAACGTCTCTCCAGTTGCAGCTGCCCCAGGAGATTTTACAATGCCCCTAAAACCCCTGCTTCTCCTTCTGGAGACTTTGCCTCAGTCTGTATGCAGCAGGCCTCATTCTCACCTTGACCCTTGTTAGGTCTTTGTCCTTAGCTACTCCAATGTCTTCAGCTAGGTAGCGAAGATTACGAGGAAGACACATGCCTATATAGACTGGAGTTCCAACATCTGAGAGAGGCTTGTGCCTGTGTGGCTGTCTCCACAAAGGGTCCCCTCTCTTACTGTCCTTGGAATAATGTGGGAGATCTCTCTTGATTACCACCACACTTTCATGTTACACTCTATGGTCTAGTAAGGTCGTCTTATGGTGTCTTTTTTCCCCATCATTTACTTGTGACCTAGGACAACATGAACAGGAACTTGCGGTTCTGTTGACCCTTGGCAAACACAGCAGGTGGAAGAGGCCAGAGGAGGTCTAGAGAACAGGTGTTAGCAGAGACCTGGGAAATGGAGATGGAGTAGTTGGAAGTACTCATAGATCTGTGGCAGGGAGCCACAGGAAAGAGACAATGGAGACCTGAGGCTGTGACTGGCGAGGGGTTGTTAGACTGTGGAAGGGGAGGAGTTGTTGCAATGAGGAGTTGCAATGAGGGGAAGAAGAGGAGAGAGTCATGAGACAGCCTCTGAGCATTGCCACAAGCACAGGAATCACGGAGGGTGACTGACACACTATTAACACTTGTTGCCAGGTCTGGGCTGCAGGAACTCAAGCCTAGATCTGAGTCCATGGCCACTGACATACAGAGCTTAAAGTTGCTGGCAGGAAGGAGCAGAACTTTGGATGTTTGAGATTTTTTTTGTCTGAGGAGAGGAATAGGACCCTCAACCCACAGGGAATCTAAGTGTCTGGTCCCGGCACACAACAGTTTATAGGAATCATATGAATAGTGTGTTGTGAATTGTTAGTTCACAGAACCCTGTTTTAGCAAAGGCGCATAATCCTGTCTCAAACAAGTTTAAGGGAAAGAATAATTATCCAAACTAGGAAAAGAACTCCTTAGGTTCTGTAAAGAGTAAACAAAAACAAACCCAACCAACCAGCCACATAGACAGTAAGAAGACCAGTATTATTGTTACTGTTTTTTAGTTAAGAAATTATTCTATACATTTTTCCCATTTGGGTCCTTCTGAGTTGTATGCAGCGAAGGTTCTAGTGAACCAGTGACTTGAGGGTTGGGATTGGGAAGGATGACTAGATGGTGGAAAGAGGATTTGGAGGGTCATGAAACTGTCCCGTACACCATCAGTAGAAACATGACATTGTCCACTTGTCTTTACTTGTGTTCCTACAATGTACAAAACTGAGAGGGATTCATAAGTGAACTATGTCCTCTGGGTGATGGTGATGTGTCCCTGCAAGTCCATCAGTTAGAGAAGCTGCTGCCCTGGTGACAGTGATGTCAGAGGGTAGTGGGCCTGTCAGTGTGGACAGGCACAGGCGAGCACTCCACACTTTCTGCTCACCTTTGCTGCTGTGAAGTCTGAGAGCGAAACCTTTCCAAAAATAAAATTTGTTTCAGCTTCTCTGGCCAAGGTGTGGCTTTTCACTTTGGGTATAATCATAGTGTTTTTATTTTTTATTGCTATATTATACTCCCTACCCCTAAAATATGAACAGAAGATAATACTGAAGTAGCGGGTGTTTTAGTTTCTGTTTATAATTTCCATGCAGTCATTTGCGAACGGCTCCCTTACAGTGTATGGGAAAGATGAACTTCATCTTCATCACATATGATCTTCAGTTTCTGTTTTGCCACTTGTGATGGTCTTACAGTTGATTGTCTACAATTTATCTTCATAATGATCACTGTTCATAGCTGCGCAACATCCGTACATTAATGCATCATAATTTAGCAAGCCTTCCCCTCCCACCGAGCATGTGTTTTGTTGTTGAGAAGATGGCACTGATTTCTTTCTGGGGCTGTGCTTTCTTGCTTTTGAGGAAGTGTTATCTCAGGGAAAATTCCCAAAAATCACCTATCACAAGGGCACGGAAAAGCGTGTTTTTGTCATGAGGTGCTCCAGTCCTTTTAGAAATGTCTTATTAATTTGTACTTAAATGAATATCAATGATTTTTACATATCTATTAATTTTTTGTTGGATGATTTTACTTCTAATGAGAAATTATTATTTGTTATAGAAAAGTTTTGAGTTTACTTAATCTTTTTATGGAAATTTTGGCTTCAGTAATAATGCTTACGTAGAAAAGCCAACATTCCATTATTTCCTAGTAATTGTTGTGCATTTATCTATATATGAGCCTGAGAATTATTTGAGATCAGTTAATTAATGATTGACATTTTAGCACCTTGCATGTAAACATTTGCAGGTTTGAAAGTTTGAAAGTAGTTTTATTTTTAAAGTCATCTAAAATTTGCCTTGGCAAGTCTACTAAAACAATTGATCTGTTTAGCAGAATCATTCATAACATTTCAAACTTTAGTACAATCTCAATTCACTGTGGTAAATTATCATTTCAGAATTGTGAATTTAATATTATCGTATGTGATGAAGGCAGACGGTAGCATGCATTCAGGCTTTCTTAATCACGGATGTTATGTTTTCATTGCTCCATTAAAGACATGACTCTGAGCATACAGATTGAGCTGACTGGCTCAGCAATGCAGGATAGATTTAGTATTTAAAGTTCAGGCAAATGCCAAAAGGCTCAGAGGTTTTCTTCTACACTGAAATAGCAAATCAGATTACTTTGGGAACCAGAAGAGAATGAACACCTCATCAACTTTCTTACCTACCTGATTCCTTGGGGCGTTCACCAGCATCAGCATGGGCAGCACTGCGTCTCAAGCTGAGTTTAGAGGGTGGTTGAATCTGCAGTGGTCTCTCCACTTTGCTCAATAGTATTGCATTGATAGTGTTCTTTTGGTCAAAGCAGATGCATTTCCATTGATCTGAGGGTTGTTTCTAAATGCACTCTGCAGACAAACACTTATAACATTTAGTATGAGCCACACCCTTCTTAAAGTACATGGATTTTATTTTATTGTTATGGATTTTATAATACACTTATGGAGGAATTATTTCCATTGTCTATGAATAAGTCATGGATTGTCTTGAGGGAACAGGAAAAAACTGTTATTCCAGAAAGATTTTTGGCCTAACTAGCATTAATTTTCTGTTTCTGTTTTGCTCTGAGACTAGTGACAGAACTGATCTTAAGCTTCCTTTCCTCAGGTTTCCTGATATCTTCAGTACATACTTGTGGGAATGAATAAATATTTGAGGCTGCTGACCATGTTTTGCCAGAAATTAGCCCTTTGCATGGATAATTAATAATTATGAATATAAAACCTTATTAAGCTAAACTAATAGCCTAACAGAATTCTGTGCCCCAATTAATATTTTTACTTTACTAACATATACGTAGCAAACAGCAAGCCTAGAATTAAAAGTTAAAATGTTGACTTAGGATTAAAATGTGTTTTTATGTAATTTCATGCTTCTAATCCCATAAATTCACCTGTATCATGTGGTGCTGCCGGTTAGAAGCTGTACCTTACATGTCAACTCTTTCAGGAGAAAGCTTTTTATTTATTTAGTCTTTGACTATATAATTAGATCATAGAATATCGATTACTAAAATGCTAGATGAAAACTGTTTAAAGCATTCATTATGTATCTTTCTATTAAGTTTTATCAAAAACAGTTCTGTACTTTTTATACATTTTTCCTTTTCAAGTCACTATTGGATCACTTTGGTACCTTAATCCCATGGAAGCAATGAACTGAATTCGTACTTCAAATTCTCATGCTCATTCTCTGTGTGTTTCTCTGTCATTCTTCTGTCTGTTATGCACACATTCCGTATGCTTAAAAATGAGCTGTAGTTATTTTGTGATATGGAATTTAGATATTTAGTAAAATCTTCTCTTTTGACTCATGAATGTTAGTGAAGGGACCATTTCATTTGGGGATGTGTTGAAGTTAGCATCCAGAGTAAGCCCAGTGTGTTACTGATGGCGACAATTTCAAAGCCTCGATCCCCAACATATCAATTTATCTGCCATATGACATAACACCCCGTTGTGAACTGTCAGTGTCCCTGCAGTATAACACAGATGAGCTTTGCCCTTCATGACATCATTAGTTCACAGATTGGTACTCAATAGATGAGATGTGAGTCTTGGAAATGTAAAGACTTGAAGGTGAAGTTAGTACCCAGGGCACACAGCAGAATTTACAGATATTTGCAAAAGGATGGACATGATTTTGACTGTAGATATTTTCATGCTTTGAACTGCTGTTAATACTACATATCATAGTACCAATAAGCTAAAGTCATTTTCAGTGTTTTTTTGGAATGAATCATTTTTACACAAAAATTCTGTTATAAATATTCAGAGAAGACATATTGCATAATCTGACGAGTGTTATCAATAATAACTGGTGAAGACATGTTGCAGTAGAAAGTGTAGACTACTTTATAAAGTTCCTTCAACATAGATAAATATCTATATTTTAAACTATTTCAAAGCATTGTGTCATAGGACACACCTATATAGGCCCAGTACTTGGAAGGTAGAGGCAGAAAAATCAAGAAGGAGTTTAAGGCCAACCTGAATTCTAGGCCAGCAAGAACTATATAAGACCATGTCTCAAACAAAACAAGACAGAAATTTAAATAAAGAATGCACTGTTTTGCAACTGTTGAAAACAGATCAGCATTTCAGCCTGGCAAAGGTAGAAACGGCTAGAGGAAAAGAAAGGACCTAATCTGAGGTTTAATAATGATCACATTTTGGTGTGGGACAATTGTATTCTGTCAATTATATTTTAAATAAAGGTTGATGGGTCAGTAGCCAGGCAGGAAGTATAGGCAGGACAACCAGACAGCAGTAGAGACAGGTCAAGGAGAACAGGAGAATTTTGGGAAGAAGGAAGCCCATTCCTCAGCAGTTGTGAGCCCATCACAGAAGCAGCAAGATGTGACTACCCTGCTGAAAAAGGTACCGAGCCATGTGGCTAACATAGATAAGAATGATGGGCTAATATGTATTATAAGAGTTAATAAGAAGCCTGAGCTAATAGACCAATCAGTTTATAACTAATGTAGACCTCTGTGTGATTTCTTTGGGACTTAACAACTGCGGGAACTGGGCCGGGCAGAAAACCTGAGACAACGTTTAATTTCTATATTATGTTTGATTTGCAGAAATTCTATCAGAGTACCCATTGTCATCTACCCTTGTTTATAATGTTCATAATTGGTGAAAACAGTACATATAAAATTAAATAAATCTAGGTACATTTAAAGGATAGCTCTTATTGCACGTACAATAAATAAAGTAGGTGAAGAAGCAGGTGAAATTAACCAGATGCAGAATTTTACAAGCATTTTATTATTTTTAAATAACTGACTTTACCTCCAAGAAACACAGCGTTAATGGTGATGCTCTATCTTAGGGTGCAAAGCTCTTAACTATAAGGCACTACAAAAAGCAACAAAACATTTACTTTGAGTTTTAGGGAAAACGTCTAAAGCAACTGTGTATGTTTTTAGAAATCTTGCATCTGAGAAGCACTTTTGGTCTGGAGGACTCTGCACCAAAGAAAATTGTTATCATCTTTTCATCCCTTAATAGCATTGAGGCCTAATGGTGTTAAAATGAAGCGTTTTCAGGTCCTCTAGCCTCAAGTTCTTAGAAATGATGTAAGCTACACCAGAATTGTAATATTTAAAAAAATGGTGTCAAGGAAAAAGGAGCAAAGGATTTTCTGTATTTGAAAGCAACTATTTCCTTATCAATTATTAATTCACGTAAGACAAACAACTGTGATGGCAAAGGCCAGATACTTATACGTAGACTATAAATATAGATGAATAATTCATTTTTCTATTAATTTTAAATTTATAGGCTAACTGGTAAGGTTCCACTTTTTTTTTCTTTTTCAGGAGGTTCTGTCTGGGACAAAATGCTGCATAGCCAACAGTGTGGGCAAAAAGTACTGAGTAAGAAAAATAAAATTTATACATTTTTTATCATACTTGAGTTGGCATTCATTTGTAGAGCATGTGTCACAGTTTATGAGAAGGTTTTGAAGAAATCACTGCTGTTTTTTATTTTAAATTGTTTAGTGCTTGTGATTTCAGGCATTGAGCATGGACCATGGGGCACATTAGTCAAGCACTCCCCCAACTCAGCACCATCTACAGTTTTGGTTCCCCTCTTTCTCTGGGGTAATCTTAAATCTGAATGTTGTCTGTCTTAGACTGCTAGGCATTTGAAAGATCCCCAAAGCCCCATATTTGGTGACAGCAAATATTCTTTTGCTCTCTGTGTTGTCAGATTCTTAGTTTAGTGTTTACCCTATGCTATTCCTTAGTTTAAATTCAAATGTATTTTGCTGAAACTCTCAACTTTCCACAAAAGTCTGCCAACAAATCTGATGATCAAAACTTGACATTCCTTCAAGAGCATCCTTTAATGACTCTTCTAAGAAAAATATCTAAACTTGCGAATCTGTGAGGAACTCATTCTGGTGAAAAGGTTATTTATGTAATATATTTGTTGAAAAGCTGCTTTAATCAAACAGGATGAAGAGGTCAAGCGATTTGGTGCTGATTCTTGTCCTTTCGTGTATACTTGTGCTGATGAATCCATTATCCACACTCAGCCTGCCTGAGGCAGATCCTGCCTTCTGTGAAAAACCACCTAACAATAAAAAATATATTTTTCCTTGCTATAGCTTACTGTCCAAGCATATCATTTGGATGTGAGATTGATGTGACAAACTGATTAGAAAGTGACAAGATTTAGCCAGGACATGCACATAAAGGCAAAATACTTGGCCCCACACTCCTGTTATGCAGAAGAGGAAAAGAAGAGCCTTCTTCCAGTCATGCATGGTATACATGCAGTAAATCAGTAGAGTGCTGTGTGGGACTTATGAAGTGTTTTGTTGTTTTTTTTGCTCCAAAGTGCAAATGGCCTATTGGAAAACAAGTGCTTTTTGTAGTGCTGAAGTCTTCTGTCTCTAAGAATGAATGCTCGTTTGCTGGACAGATAACACCATTAGAGGCTACAATGCTAATTACGGGAACTTTATTTATTCTGAGATAAATAGTAGGGTACAAACAGTAATGAAAGCCTTTTGTGAAAGAATCACAGGACTGATGTTGAAATTTTAATTGCTTTATGTGTGTGCATTCGTCTAAGGGGAATTACACCTTTCAAAACGTTCAAGAGCATTCTTCCTATTGATGTGAAGTAAGGGAGGTTCCGCTGCAGTTCAAAAATTAAATGTAGTTGATACAACAAATGATGATTTTTTTTCCTAAGTGGGAGTCTGTTTATGCTTGGTTAATTGAAAAAGATAAAGATAATATTTATAGAAATGTTCAGTAAAGGCTACTTACACCTTAAGTTTTCTTTCTTATCACCTGTGACTCTTTAAGAAAATTCAATGCAGATGTATCAGAGTCAGAAAAAAAGCTCTTTCCCATTTGGATGAGATGAGTGTTATTTCATCAAAAGAAAAACTTCAGAAACATTGATAAAGCTGGGTAGAATACACTTTTCTTATATTGAAAAGAGATTCTTCTCTTATACAATAATCCCAACCACAGCTTCTCCTCCCTCCACTCCTCCCATCTTTCCCACATCCCCCCTCTCACCCAAGCACACTCCTTCTCCATTTCAGTTCAAAAAGGAGCATGCCTTCAAGAGACAGCAACCAAACACAGCAAAACAAGCTAAAACAAGACAAGGCAAAAAAGCCATATTTCAAGGCTGAAGAAGGCAACCCACTAGGAGGAAAAGAATACCGAGAGCAGGCAAGCGAGTAAGAGAAACACCTGCTTCCCCTCTTAGGAGTCCCATAAAAACACTAAGCTGATGGCCATAATATGCAGAGGACCTGGTGCAGATACATGCAGGCCCCATTTTGTCACTTTGATCTCTGTGGGGCCAGAAGAGCCCTGCTTAGTTGACCCAGCGGCCTTTGTGCTCTTGGTATCCTCCATCACCTCTGACTCCTATCTTTTCTCCCCTTCTTCTGCAGGTTTCCCTGTTCTCCGAGGAAAGGGACCTGAGGAAGACCTCAAATTTAGATTCTCTCTCTGAATAATGCCTGGCTGTGGGTCTCTGTTCCCTCTCCCATTTGCTGCCGGAGAAAGCCTCTCTGATGATTAAACGACAAGATACTGATCTTCAAATATAGCAGAATGCCATTGGGAATCATTTCTTGACTTGTTTTAGACTCATAATGTTTGGTTCTACCCTATGTCTCTGGGCTACCCCGTTTTAGGTTTCTGCCCATCCAGGCAGTGTAGGGTATGGGCTTCCTCTCTTTGTGTGGGTTTCAAGTTAAACCATACACTAGTTGGCCACTCCCATGAGTTCTGTGCCACCATTACCCCATCAATTCTTGCAGGCAGGACAGATTATAGGTAGAATGTTTTGTGACTGGGTCTGTTCCCAGGATGTTCTTTCTGTAGCCTGGATAGTAAGTACCTGCTTACCCCCAAAAGACTAAAACCTAGATGTAAAGACTCCCTGTAGGCCACAGCTTGACCTCTTTACATTCAGTGAGCTGAGAGGATGTTGTCCTCAGCAATGTGCCCCTTTGTCAGCTTTTGGTGAGTGACCCTCTGTCTAGCATCAGCCTGGCTTGTTTGTGCATCTCCACTCAGTCTACAACTTGCCTGAATGCAACCTCTGCCAACTACTGGAAGCTTTGCCTGGTTATAAAAGATGACCAGTCCAGACTCTTCATTACTAGGAGTCCTCACTAGAGTCACTCTCACAGATTATAGGGAGTTTCTGCTCCACTAGGTTTCAACACTGCCCACCCCCAAATTCCAGCCATCTCTCTCTGCACTCTCTCCCTCCATCCCCTCCCAAATCTGACCCCCACCACTGATTCTCATTCCTAATCACTCCCAGTCCACCCACAAAATCTATTCTATTTCCAGGGAGATCCATAAGTTCCACCTAGAGCCCTCCTCCTTACCTAATCTCTCTGACTCTGTGGATTGTAGTTTTATTACCATTTTCTCAATAGGTAATACCCACTTATAAGTGAGTACATATCATATTTGTCTTTCTAGGTCTGGGTTACCTCACTCAGGATGATTTTTTTCTAGTTCCATTCATATGCCTGCAAATTTCATGATGTTATATTTTAAAAAATATTTGAGTAATACTCATTGTGTAGATGCACCACATTTTCTTTATCCATTCTTCAATTGAGGAATATCTATGCTATTGCCAGTTTCTGGCTATTATAAGCTGAAATGAGCACAGTTGAGTAAATGCACTTGCGGGATGATTGCGAATTCTTTGGGTATATGCCCAAGAATGGTATAGCTGAGTCTTGAGGTGGATTGATTTTCAATTTCCCAAGGAACTACCATATTGATTTCCATAGTGATTGTGCAAGTTTGCACTCTCACCAGCAATGGAGGAGTGTTCTCCTTGTTCCACATCCTCTCCAGCATGAGCTGTCACTTATGTAATGGAATCTCAAGGTAGGTTTGACTTGCATTTCCCTTATGGGAAAGGATTCTGAACTCAAGTGTTTCTTAACAATTCCTCCACTGAGACTTCTGTTTAGATCTGTACCCCATTTCAAAAGTGGATTATTTGGTTTACTGATGTCTAGTTTCTTGAGTTCATTATATATTTTGGATATTAGCCCTTGGCTAGATGTGGAGTTGGTGAAGATCTTTTCCCATTACGTAGGTTGCTATTTTGTTCTATTGACAGGGTTCTTTGCCTTATTGAAGTTTTCAGTTTCATGAGGTCACATTTATTAATCGTCATTCTTAGTGCCTGTGCTATTGGTGTTCTGTTTAGGAAGTTCAGCCAGAAGCCAGTGCGTTCAAGGCTATTCCCCACTTTCTCTTCTTTCAGGTTAGGTGGGTCTGGTTTTATGTTGAGGTCTTAGTCTATTGTCTTGGACTTGAGTTTTGTGCAAGGTGATGTATCTATTTTCATTCTTCTATATACTGATATCCAGTTAGATCAGCACCATTTGTTGAAGATGTTTTCTTTCTTTTTTTTAGTGTAAATTTCTGGTTTCTTTACCAGAAATCACATTTCATCAGTATGTAGATTTATGTCTGGGTCTTCAATTTGATTCCATTGATCAAACAATCTGTTTTTATGCTGGTACTATGTGGTATGATCATGTTAGAAATGTTTTAATCCATTTATTAAAATCTTACAGAATATTTAAAAGAAACAAGGAAAGCAATATAAATTACCAGTTCATCAAAAATGAAATTAAATAGGTAAAATATTGGGAAAATGAACATTGGACTACACAATGCATTAGAGTCCAAGAATGGGATACTATGAATCTACCAAATTGGTGTTTTGGAAAATTTTATACTAACTGTGTGATGGAAGATGTTGATGGGCACAGTTATCCTTACCCAGTGTTAAAATTGTCTCTTTGAAAATAGAAGAGCTTGATATATACATAACATTTAATGTTACTGTACACTCTGATTGAAAATGGGACTACATCTCCAGAAACCATAGATTAAGAATACATTTCATATAGTTGACTTACAGGACATCATATTTTAATGGCTGTTTATTCTTATGATTAGAAATCTAGCTTGAAGCCAATACCAGGGATCATTAGACACTAGCCTACCACATACGCTACCCTGAGAAATAGTCAAAATCCAAGCATAAATAAGATTTCTACTGGATGCAACTCACTTCTGTACCACTGCATAGTTGAGAAACTATAAGCTGAAACACAAAAGTCCAAGACTCTGTGTTTTAAATCGAGGATATTCAAAACTTGACCAAGTAATTTCACTTAAAATTTTTATTCCTTTTGTGTGGATGGAGCATGTTCTTGTAATGAAATCTTCTGGTAGTCCTGACATTTGAACACTATAGATCTCTCAGCTGTTCTCACTCCAGACTACCTTCACAGAAACTAAGGAGGGCAGGTGACAGTCTATAAAACCTGATTTTACACAAAGGTAAGAAGGAAGTGTTGGCTTTACACATCTTTCAACTCTTTTTCCAAATACGGAAAAAGATGACTTCTTTTTAGTGGATAAATGGAAAGAAATCCAGACTTTATACTTCAAACCCAATACCAGACCAAACACAGTTCACCCAAGTACTGAGCAAAGCCAGAATCCCCCTTTCCTATGAATCTCTGAGCTTTCCTTAGGCCAGGAGATTGATTGCACCCACCATTCCTCCTCCAGCCTTGGGCTTCAGAAAAGACATCAAACATTCCCTTTGGGAAGAAGGACATTAAATCTCTGTCTTGGCTTTCAGTGCCAGATCAGTTGTTGTGCTTAATAGTCTGAGGCAGGGGCTATTTCTTTGGGGGGGGTGGGACAGCATAATAAACATAAAACTTTGTCCTAGACTTCAATGCTAGAATGGTGAAACCTAATTCTTGCTACATCCCAAGGGCTTCCTTCTCCAGGCTTGCCTGTGGGTTCAGTCTGTAGAATAGCTCCAGTGCCAGAGGAAGATAGATAGCTTCAATCTATGTGATTTCCATTCCAGTTAGCATCACCTTAGTGGATGGTTGCACAGTCAGTCACTGGCTATAATCCGCATCAGCAGTAGGGGTTCCAGAGCAGTGGGGGCTTGGTGTTTTGCTCGGGTTGGCAGGTTGTGCACTCAGGCTTTGACCCATTTCAGAAGCACTACTATCTAAACGTATGTCAAGAGACCAGTGGGCCTGATTTATCTACAGCGAGTATGCACAGAGCTTAAAAAAATCATGCTGCTTGGACATGCATTTTCCTTTTCTTGTGGTTTCTGTTAGGCAATTCTTATTTTGAAACCACATCAACTATTATTTCAAAACAACTTATTATAATCAAAAAGTTTATTTCAAGTAACTGCAAAGTGAAATCTATGACAGACATCCAGAATCTGAAACAAAATATCACAAAATATTATGAGAGTAAACCATTTAAACAAAAGAGAAACTGAAGCAAGAAAAAAATACAATAAAAGTAAAAAGTAAGGCATGCACCAAATATAGTAAGATCTTAATTATCAACAATTGGCATACGAGTGGATAAATTCTCTAATTTAGTTACATTTAGATACTGAATAGATTGAAACAATTCAATTACATGTAGCTTTCAAAAGTACTTTATCAGAAGATCTATCAGAGGGGTGAGTGTGTTCCTGACTGGCCGGCAGAAGCCCCGGAAAGGGAGCATAGACATTCCTCTACCCCCTAAACTTTCTAGTCATTCTGCAGGGGCTTCTCTCTCCCTGGCTACTGCCTCTCTCTTCCTATCCCATCCCAGCTTGCGCCCAGGCACCCCTT
>LOJH01031094.1:13809-24730 GCA_001685095.1 Ellobius talpinus | reverse complement strand
TGAACCCAGGTCCTCTGGAAGAGCAGTCAGTGCTCTTAACCACTGAACCATCTCCCCAACACCTGTAGCAGCTTCTTCATAAAAGGTAGTTTTACAGTATCTGGTCTCATACTTAGAATCCTTTGGTCTACACAGTGACATGTGCTTTCCCCAGTCCCACTGAAGAGACCCTCCTTTCCTTGTGATGTGTGTAGGCAGATTTTTCTTTGAGCTGCCAGCACACAAAAAAACAATATGAAGACATTAATTATGAAAGCTCCACCTTAGCTTAGGATTGTTTTTAACTAGGTCTTATTACTTAAATTAACCCATATTTTTAAATCTACATTCTTCCACACACTCGTTACCTCATCTCCATTATACCTATCCTGATTATTCTGTATCTGGCTGGCGACTTTCTTCTTCCTAGAGCTCTCTCTGTCCAGAAGTTTCTGCTATACCTCCTGCCTAGCTATTGGCTGTTTAGCTTTTTATTAAACCAATCACAGTGACATGTCTTTACATGGTGTAACCAAATATCTTGCAACAGATGTGTTCCTGGTAGCATTGTTGAAATCAATTGATTATACATATGTGGGTTTATATTTGGCCCTCTGTTCTGTTCATTGGCATTTTTCTATTATGCCGGTACCATATTCTTTCATTGTTAGAGCTTGTAAGTGAATTTTGAAGTTAAATGAGGTGAGGTCCATAGCTTCGTTCTTTTTACTGAAGATCATATTTGATTTTTCTTCTGTTTTTGTGAAAAATGTCATTAGAATTTTGATAGTGCATTGGATCAACAGGACACTGGGTGGTTTGGACATTTTAACAGTTCTGTTCCTTCTAATCTGGAAACATGGGGAATCTTTCTTTCCATTTATTTACAGTTCTAGCTTCTTTCATCAGAGCTTTGTTGTTTTCATTGTAGTTCCTTTTTTGCTGTTAGCTATTTTAAATAGAATTTTGCTTTAAAAGAAAAAATGTGGATAGATTATTGTTAGCATATAAAAGTATGACTGACTTCTATATGTTCCATTTTAATGTTGATCCTTTTCATTTCTTTCTGTTGCCTAATTGCTCTGGTTAGGACTTGATACAGCTATGCATAACTTAATAACCATATATTTACAAGTTTCTCTGAGAAATACATCACAGGTAATTGTGTTTTGGTAAATATTATAGAATATGGTCTTTTAAAAATCATCTTTTATATTTTGAAATTATATAATTTTCCGCCCCCTGCTTCTTCCCATGTAACTCTCCCCTCTCAAATTCATGGCTTCTTTTTCTTAGTTGTTCTTACCTAAATATAAATACATTCTTTCTCAGCCTATGTGTTATTTGTATTTATACGACTTCAGGGCTGATCATTTAGTATTGGAGAACCAATTTGGGGTGCTCTTCCCTGGGGAAGACTATTTCTCCCACTCTCCATATTCCTTAGTTGCCTGGAGACTTTTTTGTGTATGTGTGTTGTGGGAGGTGGTGTTGAGAAAGGGTCATTTTACATAGCCCTGGCTGTCCTAGAACTCATTGTGTAGACCAGACTGGTCGCTGTGACCAGACTCATCTGCCTGCCTTTGCCTCCCAAGTGCTGTGCTACCACACCTGATCCCTTTAGTTCTTTGTCTTTATGAGGGGTGAGGACTTTGCTTACCTATAGGCATAAGGATAAATATTTAGAGTGTAGTTTTAGATCAGGCTGGTTTATTAGCCAGGTGTAGGTTCCTTCAAGATCCATGACTTAACTAGCGCTGGATAGTTGTCCTGTTTTCCATTATAAGGGATGATTTTCCTCTTGTTGTGTAGGTCTTAAGTCTAATGAGAGAGTCCATACCACCAAGGTATGAGTGCTCCTGCTCATATGGTAGAGTTATCTGCCATTCTGGTAGCTTATGTGGTCTTGATGTAATCAAGCAATAGTAGGTGTAGGGTGCATGAGAATGCGACTTGGATTGTACTACAGTAAATGTTTCCTTAATAAGTAGGAAGAGCTCTCTGCTCTTTCACTGCTGACAAGATATCTGAGAAAATAATGTTACAAAGAGCAAAGATTGTTATTGACTCACAGTTTTGCAGTTTGAGATATATATGGTTTCGCCTCATTGCTTTTGGCTGGTGGCACAGTTCATCAGAGCAGGCACATGTGTTGGAGTCCCATCATCCTATGGCAGACAGCAAGCAGACAGAGAATGGAGGACTGGTGTTACATTTTTTTCTTCAAACCGTGGCCCGACTACCTGACTTCCTTTTAGAAAACCCTACCTATCTGAGGGTCCCACTATTTCCTAACAACCTTAGAAGTTGTCAGTAAAACCTTTGGAAATATGTAAGGCCCAAATCATAACAAGTATTCTTTAAAATTATTACAACAAGTAACAGTATATAACAGTAAATATACAAACCAGTGATGTTAAACTAGCATTATATAGTGTTTATACCTGACAGAACAGGTTTGTTTACACCAGTATCACCACATAAACATGAATAAATGTATTGTACTTGGACACTGGAGCCTACTGCAGCATTTGAGAGTAGGTTTCACCTGCTTTGTTATAGATAGCTGTTGCTTGTGTGGTTGATAGTTGAATGAAGCATTTTGTGGTGCTGAATAGGTGTAGTGACAGTAGGGATTTTTTTCTTGTTCCTGATTGTAGAAGGAAAGCTTTGGACTTTTAGTTGTTGAATATGATGTTAGTTGTGAATTTATATTAGGTCTTTATTATGTGGAGAACTAAAACTATCCCTAATCTGTGTGACTTTTTAAAAAGTTATTAAAAGATGTTAATTTTTTGTATTTGAAAGATTTTCCTTCATTCTACTAATGAAACATGCACAGATTCCTGAATAATGAATTATTAACAAATAAGGAATAATTTTGTTTAGCTTTCTATACCTAGTATAGAAGATAACATTTTAAATTTTAAAGTCTTTCAGAGAGGCAGGGAGAGGAAAAAAATGAGCTCTTAAAAATTTTTAAATGAACATATATTTTGTAATTACAAAAAGAATGACTCATGAGAATAACTTTTTAATACCCTATGTATCTGTCATATATTGCACATTTGGAAGCTGCTTGATTGTACTTCCTGCCTAATACTATCTCCCTTTCCAGGCCTTCAATGGAGTTGAAGATTAAATAGTTGTAGTTACCTTCCTCTTATGATCTAGCCAAGCCACTTCCAATGCAACACTTAGACTCCTTAGGATAGAATGTTTATTAAAACATTTTTAGCATATGTTTCTTGCTTAATATTGTTTATGCTGGTTATAATTCTAATTTTATATTTGATATCTGTTCCTAGTGTATATAGTTTTCTATTAGGTTTGGAACTCTCTTATTTAGACAAAAGGGGGAGGTGATGGGGAACCTCCTTCAGCCAATGACCTTTAAGAGGCTGGACCAGGTTGGGGTGTGACCTTTTGGGTACCCAGAGAAAACCCATGGCCTACCCAGCTTGCTCTCGTACGCTCTCGCTCCTGCTCCCTCTCCCTCCCTTCCTCCCTCCCATCCTCCCTCCCTCCTTCCCTTCCTCCCTTCCTCCTGGTGGGTGGGTGGAGCACAGACACTAAACTGAATGCTGGGAAAAAGAAGGCGGAGACAGGGAGATGCCATGTAGCTGCCAGAGGGGAAAGACACTAGTTGCCAGGTGGAACCTTGCCTGTAGGTCACGAACATTGTAGCAAAATATAAAATAATGGAAATGGGTTAATTTTAGCTGTAAGAGCTAGCCAGTAAGAAGCTAGAGCTGATAGGCCAAGCAGTGGGCTGAGCAACCAGGAACAAACAAGCGGCCTCCTACAACACTGGTCTGCATGTATGCCTCCAGGCCAGAAGAGGGTGCCAGACCTTACTGTAGATGGTTGTGAGCCACCATGTGGTTGCTGGGAATTGAACTCAGGACCTGTGGAAGAACAGCCAGTGTTCTTAACTGCTGAGCCATCTCTCCAGCCCATAGAGTTTCTTGTGAGATTACAAGTTTCTTTTTAGGTTTAGAGCTGTGAAAGGACAAACTTGGTTATACATGTTTAGGCTGTAAGCATGATTCATAGGTATTTTAATAAATAGAATATTTTAATATTCTGTCTTTATAAAAGAAATATTGACTATGTAGATAACCATTACAGCAAAGTTTCTTAATTTTGTTGGAACTTTTGACTCTGGACTGATTTATCTTAAATCTTGTCTATAGGAATGGCAGACCACAGCAAAGCAGAAGTTACTATCATCTAAAAAAATCATTATGAAAGGGATGTTTGTCATTTTGATGACTTTGGGGTTTCTTTCCTTTGTCCCTTTAATTTTCCCTGTCTTTCTTTTCTGCTTCAGACTAGATAATACTCATACTTTGAAGGTAAACCTCTTTGGGAATGTCTTGAAAAAGTAAGGTAGTTTGCTGTGTACATATCTGAAGTAAGTGCACCAGAAAGAGAAAATAGCTAGTGTATTAACATTTATAATGTTCTAGTGTCCTTAGCATGTGTGATAAACCCAGGGACAGGGTAGTAAAAACAGAGTAATAAGCTAATAGATTATATTAGAAATAAAAGCAGAGGTTGGTATTTGTAGATGCAGATAATGTAGGCCTTGTGGGCATTTGTATGAACATTCATATTTAGGTTTAGCTATGTGTATGAAGAGTTTGTGAGTACATGGGTGGAAAAACAACCAATTCAAACACAGTTTTAGTTTGTGGAGATAATAGTGGTAGATATGGGTGTGGCAGACTATGGATATCCTTGAAGGTAGAATCAGTGTTTGGTGATGGATTGCATGTTCATCTGAGAAGAGAGTTACAAATGACCTCGTTGATTTTATCTTGCAACTGGAAAGACAAAATTGCAGCCAGCTGAGATGGAGGAATTGGTAGGTACTGAAATTGCAATTTCAAGGGGCAACTCAGGAATAGTTTTCATTTAAATTACTAAATACCAGGTTTCCTTGTAACATTTTCATACATCCTTTTGTTTTGGTTGATCCTCCTGCCTTCAAGATATTCTTTCATCTTATTGCCTCTCCTTTTCCCTGCTTGTATTCTATTGCCCACAGTATTTCCCCTTCCATATTAATATTCCATATTCTGTTGTCTCTTCCCCTTCCCAGGTAAGGGCCCCTTTTTATTTTCTTTCCCAATGGTCATATTTACTTTCTCCTAGATGCACAAGTTTTACAACTAGAACCTAGTACTTGGCAGATTGTAGCAGCTCACACTAAATGAATATGCTGAAGAGAAGGAAGCAGGAGGCTCACTAGTTAGAGGCCAGCCTGGCCCATTTTGGACTGGAGAGAGACATATCTCTTAAAAGCATTGGTGCTCTTCCAGAGGACCTGGGTCAGTGCTTACAACTGCTTTAACAACTGTTCTCAGGAAATCTGATACTCTCCTTTGGTCTCTAGACACTAGGCATGCATGCGGTGTACAGATACACATACAGGGGAAAGATGCACCCATACACATAAAATAAAAATTAAAGCTGGTATTCAAATATGCAAGAGAACAGATGGTGCTTGTCCTTCCAAACCTGAGTTACATCCCTTAATGCTAGTTCTTCCCATTTCCTGTAGATTTCCTAACTTCATTTTTTTCTGTGTGTATATGTGTAGCTGAATAAAATATCTTTGGTTTATATCCTATTTTGTCATCATCCATTTGCTGGTGGACATCAGGGCTAATTCTGTTTCCTTTCTATTAAGTTATCAGTGATAAATATGGATTTACAAGTATCTATGAGTATGATATAGCCCTTTACGTATATGCCGTGGAGTGTATATCTGGTTGTATGGTAGTTCTGTTTTCAGTGTTTGGAGACGCCTCCACACTGATTTCTGTAGTGACTATATCAGTGAATAAATGTATTATTCCTTTTTCCTCATACCCTCCCCCACATTTATCTTTCTTGACTGTAGTCATTCTGACTGGAATGAGATCTCAAAGTAGTTGTAATGTATGTTTCTTTGATGGCCATACATGTTTTCTATGAGAAGTGTTCAGCTCATTGACTACTTACCTTTCTGATTGCAGGTTTGTATATATGTGTGTATGTGTTTAAATTTTGCAATTCTTTATATATTCTAGATATTAAACACTTGTCTGAAATATAGCTGACAAAGATTTTTCCCCCCATTTTCTAGGTTATCTCAGTAACTTGGACTTTTTGTTTAATTGCTTGCTTTCTTTCTTGTTTGAGATACCAACATCTCATCCAGTTATTTGTAAGAGTATAGAGTTAAGTCATAAAAACAAGACTTAACTAGAGGAATACCTTTGAAAGTTGTCACCATATGGGTGATTTGTCAGGACAAAGATTAGGTGCATTCACTAAGGTCATAACTTTAAAGGAAAAGCGCAAAGAATGAGGTCTGATTGTACCTTACAACCTTAAAAGATCTGCAAAAGTAAGAAAAAGGACAATAGATAAAAAGAACTTTACTAGGGTAGGAAGTGACCAGTATGATAAAATCATTTTCTTTACTACATTGATGTGTGTGCATGCCTGACTGTGTGCATGTGCACGTGAGTGTGTGTGCTGGCATGCTTGCTTACCTGTCTTGTCTGTCTTTGTACATGTGTGCTCATGTGGAAATTGTAGGTTGAAGTCAGGTATCTTTCTCAGCTGCTTACCACCTTCTTTGAGACGAGGCTTTAAGTGAACCTGGAACTGACTGATTTGGCTAAAATAACTATATATCAAGCCCTTGGCTTCTTTCTTCCCCCACCTTCCCAGAGCTGGGATTACAGACATGTGGTTCCATGCCCAGCTTTTCTGCACAAGTGCTGGAGATCCAGATTCACGCAACCTCATTCTTGTACCGCAGGCACTTTACTGACTGAGCCATCTCCCCAGCCCACATACCAAATTTAAATTTTGATAAAGTCCTAGTATTTGTAGCTCATGTCTTCCACTTTGTATTTGGAACATGTTTGCTGAATAATAAAGTAATTTTTGAATTTGAGGTACTTGAACAAAGCCTAGTTTTTAAAAGAGTGTTAATATAACATTCAGACAAGGATAGGAATTATAAAGTTTTGAAGGCTAAAAGATCTGTTATATTATACAATTTGGTAGAATTTAGCACATTTTAAATTTTATTCCACCATTACCAGTACCTATATAGAATATTTTCATCAGTCTGTAAAGAATTCCTGGCTCTTTCCTAGCATCTCCCAAGCTCTCATGTTGTGTGACTTTTTCCTATGGAGATGTGGGTAAACATTTTTTTTTCTCACCTCAGATAGTGTACCCAAGACAGACCAAAGAAATTATTCCAAGGTCTAGTGTTCTGAGCCAGTGAATTTTCTGGGATTGCTTACCCAGAAGGGCAGCTGTATCACCAAAAAGCTGGTGACAGCTCATGATTTGTCACCTGGCTTCTGCTGAGCTTGTAGGGAAGCTCCACTGGAGTCTCTTTCCTAGATTGTTTACTGTTTATATATAATCTTGGGGAGAGGTTGTGACTCTTCTAAAATTTGATGAGCCTTCTAAGTCTGTGAACCTCAATTTTAAGTTTCAATTTGGAGGAAGTAGCTGCACAACACCAGATAACCTCTTATCTGCTTTGTTTCTCCAAAGATTTGTTTATTGTTGGTTTTTCAAATAAATAAAACTATATGACCTTTTGTGTCCAGCTTCCTTCTCTTAGCATATTTTCAGTACTCACCCTTGTTGTACCATATATTGATATTCTATAGTGTGAACATACTATATTATGTTTATTATGCTTATACATTCATTTATTATTGATGGACATCTGGGCTTTTCTACATATTATGAGTATTCATATATAACATTTAATTTGAACATATATTTTACATGCTCTTACATATATACCTAGTAGTGGAACTTCTGGGTCATTTATAATATTGTACGTAACATTTTGAGGAACAACCACATTTTCTATAGTTGGCTATGTGCTCTTATCAGCAATATATATTCTCAGCATCCATATTGGAATTTGTTACTTTCATGTGCTACCTTTAGTCAGGTCTCTTAAGACAGATTCCTCTTCCTAGTTCCTCGGACTTCCTTTTCTTCCTGATAATTTTTTATTATACTGGCATTTCTTTAAAGTTCTCTTAATGTAAGTTTTTTTTCTTTGATGCTTCCCATCATTAAATTCAAGTTGTATGCCTTTGCATTCTTTTCTCAATTGCCACATGATGAGGCTGATAACTGCTAATAAGTCCAAAACATGTCATTTAGGAGGTGCTCATCAGATTCAGTTACTCTTCATTATTCTATAAAATATCTTGTAGGGGAATCTTTTTCACTATACTATACTTTTACCTACTAATTTTGGCATCTATTGGTGATTTTTTTTTTCTTTGATGATGCTGGGGATGAAACCCAGGACGACCTTGCATATGTTAAGCACACATCCTACCACACCCAATTCATTGGTGAGTTTTAACCAAAATAGTATGCTAGTTGTGGGTTTTTCATCATTCATTTTATCATGTAGAACTCCACACTTAGTGTTACAGTAAGTTTGTTGTTTGTTTTGTTTTTTTTACGTAGGATCTTGTGATGAAATTGATATGATCTTAAATAACCCTAAAGTGACAACCCTGTTGGACCCTTATGATAATGAAGGAGACTATATGAAATTCATTGAGAAGATGCTTTTCAAAAGTTCCTAATTAGTGTTCATTTAGAACAGAATAATGCAAGTAATTAAAATTGATCTGTGGTCTGCCAATCACCAATTATTTGTTCCTGTATTTTTGGTATGATAAATTAATGAAACTAAAATTTGACATCACAATAATTTAAAGGTATATTGCAAATATACAGGTATATAATGGATTGGAAAATTTAAAAAAAAATCCTTTACTTCAATGGTCTGAAGAACATGTAGAAACCAAAATGCCCAGTAGGTCTCTTGAAACATGATAGTATAGTGTACAGAAATCACTGTGGCCCTTAAATAGTTACATTGTAAGTGTGTCACTGGATTATGTGAAGTAAGAAGGTTCGAAGAAGAGGGAAGTGAAAACATGGGAAAGTATGGGAAAACATTTATATTAGAGGTAGACAGCACTACTGATTTAGGACACATTTTAGGGTATATTTTCCATCCTTTTCCTCCTGCAGATTTGTTTGCAGCTCTGTTCCTTTTATACAAATAGGGGACCAGCTCAATCTGGAACCCTCCTTTTTAAAAGCTGTTTTCTTTTTCCCTGAGGAAAAAAATAGAATGTTAAATGTTTTGCCTTTTGTATCTTTTATCATTAACTAGTTCATAGGAAAGGTACTGATTTCCAGAAGTGCTAAGAAACGGCAGAAAAACTAATCAAAGTATTTAGCAGCTATAGGGAGGCAAATGAAAGAAAATTAAAAGGGAGATAGACAAATTGTGGTGAAAGTGGCCTGATTTGCAATGATGTGTCAGTTTCCTGAGTTCTTGGTTAGCTGGTAATTAGTTTCTGAATCTCCACAATGTCTTCATTATTATTATTTTGGCCTTTGTAATATCCCTCTTCCCCAAGACTGATATATCTGTAATATATCCTGTTAATTTGGTTGTTTGTTTTCTAGGAATCCAAGAATTTCCAGAAAATATTAAAAATTGTAAAGTTTTGACAGTTGTGGAGGCCAGTGTAAACCCTATTTCTAAGTAAGTCTTTCAGTTAAATTATAAACTGCTTTCTTGACTCTAAACGATTGCAGAGCAGTAGTAGAATGTAGGTTGTTTCTTTAGACACTTGAAGAAAAATTGGATCAATCTTAGTTATACAGAGAGTCAGGGTTTTGTTTGTTTGTTTGGTGCAAGTGTATGTGTGTGTGTATTTACCTGATTGTATGTCTGTGTACCATATGTGCTCCCCCCCGTGTGTGTGTATATGAGAGAGAGAATATGAGTGTATGCAAAAGTGTTTTGCCTACATGGTCTATGTACCATGTATGTGCCTGGTATCTAAGGAGGCCAGAAGAGGGCTTTCAATCCCCTGGAACTGAAGTAACGTAGTTTTGAGCCACCTTTGTGTTCTGGGAATCAAAGCTGTATTCTCTGGAAGAGCAGCCAGTGTTCTTAAACTCTTTAAGTTGTCTCTCCAGCCCCATGGAGATTCAGTTTTAGACACCTTCTAATAATCTTTCTAACCCATATACTACAGGTATAAATTTGAGATCTAAAAGAAAGAATGTGAGTGTTCTAGGCCTTATAATCAAAGTAAAAAGTGGACTAATATATGCATATATCATGCAATCAGATGGGGCACTTTCAAAACAAACTAAAAGAAAACTGAAGAAAAATACAAATGATTGGTTACAACATGTACCTGAGGTTATGTGTTCTTTTATGATAGTAAAGTCTGTAAACAGTTTTCTTTGTGCTAGAGCTGTTAAATTTTGCAAAATTGTAATGTTAGTGATGCTAAAGGTAAATAGAATGAAGCACAGCTTAATATAACCATGTTGAAAGTATAACCAGAATATTCATTCCATGGTAAGTTTCACCAAAAATAGAGCTGCCTTACTTGGTATTGAAGATGGTGGAATGTTAGGAGTAAAGGAAAAATAAACAGGTCAGAATCTGATACGTCTTGCAACATGGATTTTATGCTTGTCACATCCAGTACGAATATTTAAAGATGAAATAGATACTCATTTGAAAATACTTTTTCTAACATCAAGTTATACATCAGTAACTTGTTTATGAACATATGTAATAGAAGTATAAAGAACATGCATTCTTATCTGGCCTTAATCTGTCATTCACCACTTCAGTTTCTCCTATGCTCATTATAAAGCTCTACAGCCTTAATCATTCATAGGCCAAAACTGGAAACTGAAAATATTATAAACCTAGTGGTTCTTAACTGTTGGCTCTTTAATACTAGGAAACATATGGCATCCTTGGAGATTTTGGTTTTCACAGTGGGCATGTGATTGTGTGTGTGTGTGTGTGTGTGTGTGTGTGTGTGTGTGTGTGTGTGTG
>LOJH01031093.1:0-16924 GCA_001685095.1 Ellobius talpinus | reverse complement strand
AAAAAGCAGTCCCCACTACTACACATCAGCAGTAGGATTTCCTAGCACTGGGGAAGTGGCAAGGTTCAGCACGCCTGGAGCATGATGGGTAAACTTTGCCCTGGAAAACTCACCTTCATGCAGTATCATGAATAAATTTAAAGGACACAATTATTTTTCAAAAGTTTTATGTGTTTTGGGTTTTATCTGCATGTATATCTGGGCCCCGTGTGTGTTCCTGGTGCCTAAAGATGCCCGAAGAGGGTGTCAGATCCCCTGGAACTGGTGTTATAAGTGGTTGTGAGCCACCATGTGTATTCTGGGAACTAAACTTGGATCCTCTGGAAAAGTAACAAGTGTGCTTAACCACTGAGCCATCTCTGCAGCCTGCGAAGGATACAATTCTTGATGTAGCTCATCATAGTATAAACAGAAGATGTGTAGAACATTATATGTAAGATTTAAGGTAATTCTGGTGACTATAAGGCTTTCATTGTTCAAGATATTCCAGACTAAACTAAGATAATTCACAGACCCATATAAGTGACCAGCATAAATTATTAGAAATTGGAATATATATTTCTTAAGCATAAAAACTGTAGTGGAGCTGTATCTCTTCATGGGATGAATTAGCTTTTCAAAAGCTGTTCACAAATCCATGAACAGCTATTGTTTATTGCCATAACCAACAGGGTGCAGCCTTAAGATCTTTGCTTTGTTCATACGGTGTTAAGAAAAATTGATTCACCTGAATGAGAACGGGAAGAGTTTCGTTGTAAAAATACTACACACTTTCTCAGCGCACTTCCCATTGTGAATACCACAAACAGGCAACATGCAATGTACAGAAAACCATAACTTGCCTAACTTGTCATGAACATAAACGTATTGGTTCCTGGTCCTGGAGGGGGAGGAGTCCTTGATTGTGTGGCTGCGAAGGCATGAGGGCTTTCGTGTTACATCATTTCATGAAGAAGGGCAAAGAGAAGGGCAACCGACAGATAAGGACTGAATATGTGCTTGTACAAGGAATCTATCCTATGTATCCAAACCGTGCTCATAATAATGGAGTTAATTCACCCATGAGGATAGAGCCCTCATGGCTGTAACTCCTCTAGAAAGCACTACCTTCCTAAAACTGTATACAATTGAACACTTGTACAATTGTATTACTGATACAATTGAAGTTAAATCTCAGTGTGATTTGAAGAAAGCATAAACACTCGATCCATAGCAACTCCTTTTACATTTTCTGAATCATATAATGGCATAGTTATCTACCATGAAATAATTGTTTCTCAGGATATTGCTTTGCTAATTGGATTAAGCCCTCAGTTTGGGTGCAAACAATGACAGAAGACTGCATAAGCAGCGAAAGAATTCATTAGATGCCACTAGAGCTATTCACATTCTAAAATTAGACTAAGCATTTCAATTTGGTCCTGGTTTGCATCCCGGTAGGCTTTGTGCCTTGGCAGACAGGAGACCAACATAAACCACACTGGGATTACAGGTGCCCGACCACAGCTCCTCTTTCTTGTGTTTTCATAAAACCATACAGGCAAGGAATTTTGCAGACACTGAGGGTTATTGTCAAGGGAGCAGCTTGTTATTTCTTGGCAGCTCTCAGCATCATCTTTCGGGGGGACACTAACAATCGAATACACTCAAATCATGTATTCTGGAGCTAAGGAACTACTTTGCCAGGATTAGGAAAGCCAGGGGAGAATCCAGTTTGATATCCTTCAAAGACATATTGAGATTATTCAGTCCCACCAAAGAGCAAAGCTGGGATAAGAGAGTCCATCAGAGGAGAACATTTCAACTATTATTGCTTCACAATATAGAGTGGCCATTTGACGCATAGAGCCATAACTACTACCTCAACCATGAGCAACGATCAGAGAAAACCATTTTTCCCCCAGTGATGCTTAACTTTTTTTTTTATCACACACCAGAGGAGAGTAAATGATCTGTTGGCTTCCTCTCAATTTTGAGAACCTAAGTGCCTTAGCGTGGAGGAAGCAGAATGCCCCTCAGACCTTCAAATTCAAAAGCAGGAATAAAGTAACATTACAATGAAACAGTAATGTTGCCACTCACAACTTTGTCCCTAGCTAATTTACACAGCGAAACATTATTGGAAGCCTGCACCTAGCACTCGGTGGTTTTGCATGGATTAACCACACTCGCTATCTAATCTCCTTTGTGGCCCTGGGTTTGCAGTTTACAGCTGTGGGTTTGGGAACATTGTTTGTGGCTAAAGCACAGAACCAAGCCAGGCAGTGCACTTGAAGATTAAAGCGAGAAACTTGGCGGCACTGTGAGTTCTCCGGGCAACCTAGCTCGCCACATATGCTTCTTGTATATCAATTAATCTCCATCCAGGGAGACAGGACGCCATTTATGCTACACTTTAGTCTGAGACTCACAGTAGCCAAACGTTTAGTAATGTGGGCATGTATCTGAATGATAATCAATTCTGGAAAATCGTAGCTTGGGGTCATCTTGAAAACTTGCCAGTCTCGGGGCTGACAGTTGCCCGCTGTGGGTTATCATTTGTCTACATCTGCTCCAGCTGTGAAAATGCATGCATGCATTTGTTCTGTACTTTAAAATGTGCAATATGCTTTTCTATGTAATAATGTCACCCGACCTCATCAAAAATGCCACTCCATCAGCCTCGGTCCCTGAACATCTCACCATTGTAGTGCCTCTACCTTCCAAAGGACAATTTTAAAATTCTCGTTTTCAAAGTGGAGGCACAGAGTTTAAGATTATGTACAAATAAGCTTTAACATCAGTGGGTTCACCATTTAATTTCTGATATGTTCTATTTAATTTTAATTCATATAACTTTTAATTTGCATATAAATATTACATTTACAAAATAAGATGCTCATCCAAAAATCAAATAAAAAAGGAAATAAAGCTTCTAGGGGACCATTGTGGGGGGGCTTGGGAAGGACTTGCAGTGGACTGGAGTGAATATGATCAAAATTGATTTTGTGCAAATACGAAATTATCAAAGAATAAATGAACATGCAATATTAAATATGATATAATCACACAGGCAAAGTAAAAGTTCTCTTTTCACCATTGCTGCCTGCCCACTGCTCAGAGACACTCTTTAGCTATTAGTTAATAATATTAGTCCAGATAGATCTCACAAACAAATATAAAAGAATCATTTTATTATGCATTGTCTATCCTAACATGTACTTTAGATTTAAATAGTATTTTAAGATCAAAATTATAAAGTTCTGTTTTTCAGAGCTTGCTAGCAAACAGTGGACTCCATATCAAACCTCCAATCCCTGCCCTTAGCTCCTAGAGGCAGCCACTTCAAAACCTTTGGTGATTTGTCCTAATATTTACACATTGGTAGTGTGGTTGCGTCTCTGTCTTATTGTCTAGGTGTAGGCATTATTTATGGACTCCCACTCCATGTGTGTGATGGCATACATACATGCAACACACATTTTGCTATTTACATTCATAGTAGGTCTTCAAATGGCATACATGTTTTACATTAGCCATTTATTTAGGTGTAATATGGGGTCTCAAACTAGGATTGCATTTTATCCATCCACTTGAGTATTCGTTATGTTATGCATAGGACTCTCACTCTGTACCTTTTCCATGCGGACACTGAATGAAACATAAATATACACTGTAAGGCACAGAGCTGGGCCATCTGAAACCCCCTTGACACTGCTTTCCACACACCTCAACAATAACAGCAGCAGAATGCCTTAAGGAATCTGGATGCTTCATAACTTGCGAGACAGATTTGTATTCCGTGAAGCCCCTTGTGAAAGCTCTTGTTGAGCTTGAAAGATTAGAAATTGAAGTTACAGTGACCCTAACAGAAAGAATTCTCACCCATCTAGCTCTAACAGGTATCCACGAGTGGCAAAAATCTGTTTACCTTTCTTCATCCCCACCCTTTCTCATGGCCTCTCTGATCTGCAGCTAGCAAACCCAGCTAGCAGAATAACATGTATTTTCAGCCCATGCTTTTAATCTTTCCAGTCCCTTTCATTTTTCTGCTGGGATAACTGGCTCCTATTGTCGCTGTGGCTTACTCTGAAACCACCACTAAATCAACAGTGTTACTGATCAGCAGAACCGGAGTAGCCTGGGGACAGAAAGGAGATCCATTCATTGTTTAAGAGAGGTCAAGCTCAGCAACCCAGCTCTCCTCAAGTGGGGTTTGGCTTCTGTGCAATGCGAAGAAATGTGGCGACAACTTTTACTCAGTGAAGTGAGCTTTTTCTTTTTCTTTTTCTTTTTTTTGTTTTGAACCACGAACCACAAGTGAATTCCAGGAACAGGCTAACTGAGGTTCAGATGTTATGATCTGCCACCAGCTATGCGTTTGAATTTCTTTTTAGACCTGCATGATATCCATTTACATAAAACTATGTGAATGAACTGAAAACACAGACTTCCTATGTATCTACATATGTATCAAATGACAGCGTATCCTTTCATTTCTAAAGCATGGTCTCCCTATTTGTCTACCTCTGATATGGCTTTCTGCATGCATACGCATGCTGCTTGACTGAACTGTGTCTTTTCTATTATTTTAGTTACTTAAACAACATAGTTAGAATAGCCCAGAATCAATAGCACCTGGTTGAGCAGGTGGAGACTGTTGAGCCAATCTGCAGCTCTCTAAGCCTATGTCTGAGTTCTACCCCATAATTGGGTTCAGCATCCGCATCGTGGTAAAAGGTGTGGGTTTCAGTGGGACATGAAGAGCATGAAGAGGTATTTGTGTGACACTGGCTGTGCTGTGGTTCCTGTTTAAAGGATTTCATAAGAGAAAAACATTTCCAATGGTTGCAAAGACATAACCAATAATAGGTTGCAAAGGTTCACGTTTTCATTGGTCGGGTGGGAAGCATATTCACAGGAATGAAATTCGAGGCTCGTAGTAGTCAGCTTTGATTATCATTGCATGCATAGTGGTTTCTGCTAGTTTGGAATCACTTGGCTCTTGGTGGAACAAATGAATCACTTTCAAATAATGTCAGGAACAATTTGTCAATTACCACCTCTTTAGAAGCAATAAAGTATATAGATTGCTAAATATCAAATTCAATGGGTGTGTACCTGCTCTGTAGCCTTTAAATGTTGGTGACCTTTCACCCTCAATGATACCACTCTGATAAGGCCCTCTTGCTGTTTTTACAGCTGAGTTCTGTTAAGTTCTCAGGCTTCCTGGACGGCTCTCCTCCTCCTTAAATGCACGAGTCCTCCAGAGTTTCCTCGCGCATTCACCTCTCCTGTTCTCCATGCCTTCCCAGACCCCCTCATCCAGGATCAGTATCACCTGTAGACTGCAAACACTACCCATGAACACCTGAAAGGAAAGACGTGCATGAGCCAGGTGTTTATTTTTCTTTCCAGTGAGAGTTTAGAGGTCAGCCACTCTGAGCGCTGCGACAGACGAGGTCTGCTGTCCTCTCCTTGGTCAGGCAGTGACTGTGCCTGCTCTCTCAGACTTGTCTGCAAGTACTCTGGCATCAGGATCACAGGAAAAGGGGTAAGAAATAGGCGAGCCTGCCATTTTTCTTCTGTACATCTGAAGAATCGCTACTCCACAATATACCTTCTGCTAATATAGCTATATGTACCTTCAAGAGACTTAGAAATATGGTTTAGCTTTTTGAATGTAGTTCTTCCAACAAGTGCTCAAATATTTGTATTCTGATGATGCCAAACAATTGCATTTATCCCTAGATAACTTCTGGTTTCAAACTCACGCACACAGATGTCTCCTGGACATGCTGCTCCAAAGCAGAAATGAACTCCTAAACTCACAAGGTACATCCCAAGCATCTCCATTTTGTCCCCTAGCTCTTTCTCTCACCACATCACTGCAATTCTTTGAACCTTCTGCATGGATTTATTACCTACTGTATGTCAGACTTCACAAATGTTCTCAATGAGACTCATTGCTTACCTAAAGGAACCCACAGGTGGATGGCGAGTGTTTCTGGGAACCTTTTGGGAAGGACCCCTTACACTCAACCCCTGAGTACACTGGCTGTTCTTCCCCAGGGATGCTCTCAGCTGAAGAGAACATAGGTGCCAATACCCACTTTTAGCATTCAGTGGCTTTAGCAGGAGTGTAAAACTACTGCTCCCTTAACTGAACACAAAACAAACAGAAAGCATTGACCTAGTCCAGGATACTTGAGACTTGAGAAGTTGTGACTTGATTTCTTTGTTCAGCTCTATTTGCTTGCTTGCTTTGTTGGCCATGCTGGAGGTTGAACCCAGAGCCCTGCTCCTGCTAGGAAAACACTACCAGTTAGCATTACATTCATTAGCTTCTCTGTTCAGTCTGTTCTCACTCACTTGTCTACTGTGAGGCCCCCCGGAAAGGCCATGAGTACCCTAAAGGCAAAATTCCACACCAGTCTGTATTCACCAGAAATCCTGTATGCAAAGGAGTCCTAGATGTGGCATTAGAAAGTTTAGGCCAATTCTCATCCTCCTGCATGACAGTGTGTCTCCCAAGGTTGCCAGAGTTCCCATTCGTAAAGGTAGGGGATGAGGTAGAGCTAGTGGCTTCAATGTATTGGAATGATTTTATCCAAAAATAATCACTGCTGCGGTCCTGATGTTTGGGTTGAAAAGTTGTGGTACCTCGAAAAATCAGCATTTTGTCTGCCAAAAACGAGCAACCACTTACAATATCCTTCTAGAAAAGTCTTCTGAATATATTTAAAGACAGAAAAAAGGAAAAGGAAGAAAGAATGAGTGAAAGGGGCGCTCTTTACAGCTTGATGAATGTCAGCATGGGCCCTTTGTTTAGTCAGAGCGTGAGTGCTCTAGCCCATACTACGGTGCAGCTGCCATGACTCGCAGCCCAGGATGGAAAAGAGTGGATGAAAAGGTGACCTGCGCAGTGTCCCCAGGCTGGCACAGATTGACAAAGACATTGTTGAAGAACTATGGTTGCTAAGAGCAACGCGGGATGGCAGATCTGGAATTCAAGGTGAACGTGAAAGCCAGAGGATTTCCTCTGACAGCAAAGAGAACCTCCTGCACAACCCGGCAGCAGGAGAAAGTGAGGATCTGGGCCATGCCTTCGCTATAAGCAATGCAGAATTCCAGAGAAGACTGAGTTTTCTTCCTCAGCAGTTTAGGTCAGGGGCTAAAGAGAAGCCTAAAATTGAAATAGCGACCTTTATGTGAATGCATTCAATCTCTAAATCTATCTTTGATTCCACAAATGGCATATTTCTCCCCATGAAAAGCCACGGCTCCCTCTTGCTCCCCCCGCAGGTGTTTTAGAGGAATCTGTCTTGGAGAAAGTCTATAAACCTTCAGGGTATACTGCCACCCTTTTTTCCCAGACACAGAAGATAACTGTGACAAAGCCAAAACTTAACACAGATAAGGAAGTCTTGAATCGGCAAAGAAAGGGACTAATTTACAAAGGGGCTAATCCCACGCTGTATTCCTTACCATAGATAGCTGTGTAATAGCTGAGAATAGGGAATGGTGGGACCTCCAGCAACTCTTTCATTGTTCACGATTGTTCTAGCTCTCCTGTGTTTTCTGTGTTTTTACATGAAGCTGAGCTTGTCCTTTCAAATGAAGAGTTGTGTTGAAATTTTGATAGGGATTGGGCTGAATATGTAGATTGCTTTTGGTAGGATGGCTATTTTTACTAAATTAATCCTACCAATACATGATCATGGGAGATCTTCCCATTTTCTGATATTCTCTTCACTTCCTTTCTTTGATGACTTGAAAGTTTTTATCATATGAGCATTTCACTTGCTTGGGTTAGCATTACCTCAAGTTATTTCATATTATTTGAGGCTACTGTGAAAGGTGTGTTTTCACTGATTTCTTTCTCAGTCCATTTGCCATTTGCATATAAAAAGGCTACTATGACTTTTGGGTTAATTTTGTATCCAGCTACTTTTCTGAAAGGGTTTATCAGCTGTAGGAGTTTCTCAGTGGAATTTTAGGGCCATTTATGTATGTTATCATATCATTTGCAAATAATGTTACTTTGACTTCTTCCTTTCCCATTTATACCCCCTTGATCTCCTTCAGTTGTCTTCCTGCTCTGGTTAAGACTTCAATCTTGAATATTGAATAGATATATAGAGAGAGTGGAAAAAATCGGCACTTGTCTTGGTGCCGATTTTAGCAGAATTTCCATAAGTTTCTCTCTTCTTATGTTGATGTTGGCTGTGAATTTCCTGTAAACTGCCATTATTATGTTGAGGTATGTCCCTTATGCCCTCATATTCCCAGGACTTTTATCATGAAGGAGTGTTGGATTTTGTCAAAGCCTTCTTCTAGCATCTAATGAGATGATGATGAGGGTTTTTTTTCATTTTGTCTGTATGGTGGTTACATATAGACAAAATAGTGGTTACATTTATCAACTGATGTATGTTGAACCATTCCTGCATGTCTGGGATGAAGCCTTGAAGCCTACTTGGTCATGGTGAGTGATCTTTTTGATTTGTTCTTGGATTCAATTTGCAAGTATTTTATGAGAATTTTTTCATCTTTATTCATAGGGGAAATTGGTCTGTAATTCTCTCTCTCTCTCTCGTTGGATCTCATATGTGGTTTCGGTGTCAAGTTAACTGTGGCCTCAAAATGAATTGGACAGTGTTCTGTTATTTCTATTTTGTAGAATAATTTGAGGAGTGTTCTCATTAACTATTCTATGAAAGTCTGGTAGAATTCTACACTAAAACTATCTGGTACTGAGCTTCTATTTTTTGGTTGGGAGACTTTTAATGACTGTTTCTATTTTACTAGCAGTTATAAGCATGGTTGAATTGTTTATCTAAGCTTGATTTAACTTTGGTAAATGGTATGTATCAAGAAAATTATCTATTTCTTTATAGATTTTCCAATTTTGTGGAGTATAAGTTTTTAAAATATGTTCATATGATTCTCTGGATTTCATCAGTGTCTGTTGTTATGTCTCTCTTTTTTCTATTTTGTTAATTTGAATATTTTCTCTTTATCTTTTAGTTAATTTGAATAAGAGTTTGCCAGTCTCAAGGAACCAACTATTTGTTTCATTGATTCTTTGTACTGTTTGGTTTGTTGGTTTCTATTTTATTGATTTCATCCTTTAGTTTGATTATTTCTTAACCATCAACTCCTTTGGGGTATGGTTTCTTCTTTTTGTTATAGAGATTTCAGCTGTGCTGTTACTGGTATAAAATCTCTCTATTTTTAAAATGTAGGCACTTAGTTCTATGAAGTTGTCTCTTAGAACCATCTTCATTATGTCCCGAGACTGGATGTGTTGTTTATTCATTTTCATTCCATTCTAGAAAATATTTAATTTCTTTCTTAATTTCTGTCTTGACCAATTTTTCATTCAGTCTTGATTCATTCAGTTTCCATGAGTTTGGAAACTTCCTGCTGTTTCTGTTTTTGTTGATATCCAGTTTTAATCTGTGATGGTCAGACAGGTTGCAGATTTTATTTCAGTTTTCTTGTATCTGTTGAGACTTTGTGTCTGAGTCTAAGGACAAATTTGGAGAAGGGTTCATGAGATGCTGAGAGGAAGATGCATTCTTTTGTGTCTGGGTGAAATGTTCTACCATTATCTGTTTGGTCCATATGGTTTATAGCATCAGCTAGCTCCAGCATTTCTCTGTGGTTACTGGGGAACCTCCTTAGGAAATTTAAACATGGAACTTTATAAAAAGGAAACAATAATAACTGTAATTTTAGAGTAGGATCTACTGTAGGTTTTCTTTTCTCTCTGCCAATTTCCTTCATAACCTAAATGGGACTTAAAGTTTTTGAAATTGGCTTTGATAAAAGAACTACAAGTTTAAAATTATTTACATGAGAGTCAGAAGACAACTTTCAGGAATCTGTGGTCCTCTTCACAATGTGGGACCTGGGGATTTAGCTCTGGCATCTGGTTTGAAGGTCAGTGCCCTTAAACCATCTCACCATTTCAGGAGCCAAGAGTCCACAGATTTTGCCTGGTGATGGTAAGGAAGAGCAGAGGTGATCAGCTGAGTGGAAGAATGAAAGACCCGAGAAGAATAGAACCTGTGTTCTACTGAGCTCCTTGGGATAACTGAAAATAACACAAATCTCTTTCATCATTAATTAACTTAGTCAACTTCCAAGTGTCTGTTCTGAGGTAGACCCCTTCTAGGTCCTGTGGATGACAAGTTCCTGTCCAGGCTTTTAGTCATTTACTCTGAATTTGTTCTTTTTGTCTCGATAAAATTAAAAAAGAAAGCAAAAACAAAACCTCAAACCAAACAGCTCAGGATCTTTGTATAGGATTTGTATCTACTAACTAGCCCAGTCATAAAGTCAAAGTGGTCTTGCACTCTCTTGTAGATTCAATTAAAATCCTTCTTCCTTTTCAATACCAGTCCTAGGTGCTAGAAATACTAGGATGGCAGAAGGATCCTTGTCTTTAGAGTATTCTATCAATCTTATTCATTCCATGCCTCTATGAGACACAAATTACTATATTCTTTGGTTAAATGAATGGCTTATCAGACCCGCAAGACCAATGTGTCCATGCAGTGTCTCATGTTCAAAGGGTGGCAGGCCCAGAATAGAAACCAAAACCTTAGGTTGCTTATACTATTCTATTTTTTTCTCACACCCAAGACTCTTGAACAGGGATTATCAGTCTTCTTATGATTGTATATATTTCTGGTATAAAGAAAAGGAGCAATAGCTTTTTTTATTTCAGTAACTAGAAATCTGAGACATAGTGCTACTCAAAGATAATGTGGCTTCTTACCCACAGTGACACCATTAGATATTTTTGTAGGATGACATGGGAAGACATAGCTTGCTGAACAAAATTGGAGATAATAACCTTAATACTTTTTTCTTGTCTTTCTAAAGAAATACTGGATATAAAGAATACCACATTAGAAACCAGTGTCTGTCTTGATACACTGTACATGGGTACCAGCCATAGACTACACATGGAGGGGAATAAAGCTAAACACAATGGAGTAAGAGGAGCCAAGTCATAAACCTAGTGATGTCTAAAGTGTGCCAGAAGGCCCATGACACTGCTGTGCCAGGGTAGAGCTGACCATTTATCAGAAATGAGCAAATAAAGGTCAGAACTCATCTGTGCTTTCTGGATTATATACAACTTTACAAGTTTTGATTTCAAGTTTCCAAAAAAAAGAATGCCCTCATGGCATTTCATTATAAATATTAGAACAGACTCCCTGTATTTTATGGGACCAGATTAAGTTATAATAAATACTCCCTGCAGAAAAATTTGTTACCTGTGTATATGTGTATATGGTTTGCTAAGGCTGCTGTGATTGATGCTTCAAATTCTAGGTCCATTAGTTATTGGTCCTTAGTATGACTTCCTGAAAACAACTAACATTCTCTTTGATTTTTTTCAGAGTACATTTACCCTACCATACATTTAGAAATGACAAAACACCAAATGTTCTGCAGGAAAAGAGTGTTGGGGTTCAGACTGACCACAAAGCAATCAGTGACATTGACTCCATTTTCCTGAATTAATCAGGAGTATTGGGGACCAGGAGAAGAAGGTTGGGCAGAATGGGAGATGCATATATCCTTTTCCTAGATGGTGTGAATAGGAGTCCCACCATTGTATGGATGAAATGAGCATAGGGCCTGGGCAGAGTAATTCACCCATGCTCTGATTTCCTTACCAGAGAAGTGCAATCATGTGCCGTGGCTGACTCCCCTGACTAAATTAACCAGATAGCCACAAGCTTTGCCTTGCTCCTCTTGCATATGGGAGACAATCATCTGAAAAATAAGGAAAAGCTGTAGTGCTTATTATAACGTAGTTTAAAAAGAGCTTAAAGAATAACAAACCCCAGAAATGGATGCTATGGAAGACGCGAGTTGAGATGTTTCCATACAATCCCACTACAGAAATGTGCCCACTGTTCCCAAAGAAGTAACTGCTTATTTAGTTTGATCTAAATAGGGATTAGGTACTGAGCAGATGGAACCCATTTGAGACTGGTGGGCATGCCTGTTCCTCTAAGGAAATGGATCTAGTGAGGAAAGGCTTGGATAAGGGAATCATGTCCAGACCAAGCAAACATTTTCCACAAATCCTGGACTCCTTCTCTAATAGCATTTGATATTAGAACCTGGAACTGAGTTGCAAAACATCAGAATCAATAATGTGTTTCTAACTGGTCTAGTAGCACCATAAGAAGCCTGGAAAAAAAACTCATAAACCAAAAGAAAGTCAGTGCTAAGCACAGCCTTAATGTAGGTTAGGAAGACCCCTGAACAAAGTCTGCTTCTTTTCATGAGAATTCAATCTGGGAGTGATGAAGCTTGTATATTTCCCTTCTTTACAAAACCATTGCTGCAATAATTCTGGGCCGAAAAAAAGCAAGTTAATATTCCTTGGTTTATACACTTAGATAAGACTTGTCTTTCTATAACCCTTCACTATCCAATACAATGCTAGGCAGATAATAAAGCAATCTCATATTTCTTGGTCATATACTTAGATAAGACTTGTCTATGGGAATAGTCTTTCTATAGCCCTCCACTGTCCAATCCAGTAGCTGATGACAGGTGACAACTGAGCAATTGAAATGTATATGGACTTTTTTGTTGTTGCAATTGAACAAAGATTAATAAGGAAGAAAGTTCTACGGTAAGGGGGAAAACATTAGGAAGCCTAAGTTCAGACTCGTATGAAATAAGTGTAAGGGTTCTATTTCTCAACAATAAGAGTATGACCGGTAGGGAACCAGTAAACAAGTGGGGAATGAACACTGAATAATGTCCAGCTCCAAGACTCGACAGCTGTTTTTGATCACAGTCTAAATCCATTTTCATTACAGTAACAAAATATCATCAACAGGATGGCAAGTCAGGAACAGATATGTTTCCAGGGTGTTAAATTTCTCTTCCCTTATGAAATCACAGTGACAGGACATGTAGATTTTGAATGTCCTTACTTGACAAAACTGAAGATTGATAACACAGCACTGTATCAGTGACTTTTCTCTTTGCTGTGCCAAATGCCAGGCAAAAGCAGTTTAAGGAAGGCAAAGCTGACTTGAAATCACAAGTGGAGATTACAGCCTATCATGGCAGCAGAAGCTTGAGGCAGCTGCTCACATAGTATCCACAGGCCAGAAGCAGAGAAAGCTGGATTCCAGGGTGCGTGCCTCACTTTCTCATTTTTATGCAGTCCTGGATCCAGGAGCCTACACTGAGAGTGGCTCATCCTGCCTCAATAAACACAATCTAGAATTGCCTCATAGACCCATCCAGAGGTTTGTTTAATAGGTGATTGTAGATTCTGTAAAGCTGATCTTCAATAGTAATCATCACAATCTCATACCTGTTTAAGTTACTACTGGATAATGAAACAGAATCTGTGAACCATCACTTTTTATACTTTTTTAGCTTACAAAGGAGTACACTGAATCCTGGGAATGAGGAATGACTTTCCTAGACTTACCTTATTTCCTGAACAACAATGAAAGTTAACCTAATCTTGCCTACTTCCCTGTCTATAGTGCATCAATTATTTCCCCAGAAGTTTAACAAGTCAACCTAAAGCATATAGAACACTCACATAGGCATAACAAGCCAACCTAGAGCATGCAGAACACTGAAACATGGTGCAGGAGTTCCTTCTGTTTCTGTGTTGCTTTCATTGGTTGAATAAAGAAACTGCCTTGGCCTTTTGATGGGGCAGAACTTAGATAGTCATGGAGAAGACAGAACTGAATGCTGGGAAGAAGGGCAGATGGAGAGATGCCATGTATCTCCAGCCAGAGACAGATGCTGGTTAGAATCTTGCCAGTAAGCCACAGTCACCAGGTGATATACAGATGAACAGAAATAGGTTCAATTATGATGTAAGAATTAGCCAATAAGAAGTTAGAGCTAATGGCCCAGGCAGTGGTTAAATGAATACAGTTTCGTGTGATTATTTCGGGTGTAAGCTAGCCGGGCGGCCAGGATGACAAGCAGCCCATTCCTCCTGATACAGACACAAGCATAACAAACCAACCTAGAGCATACAGAATACTCATAGGCATAACAAGTCAACCTAGAGCATACAGAATACTCATAGGCATAACAAGCCAACCTAGAGCATGCAGAACACTGACATAGACATAACAAATCAACCTAGAGCATATAGAGCACTCACATATAACAAGCTAACATACAGCATATAGAATGCCCACACTGGCATAAACCAGCATTTTCAAGCTTATTTTCTCATTGTTACACAGAAGAGCATGAGTGTTGGGTGTGAGACTACTTTTTCAAAGGATGTAAGTTGGGAACCTTTGGGTCTTATTTCATGAATATGTTGCAGAGATTTCAATAATACATACTTTATGGAGGTAAAAATCACCTTTCTGAATGCTGTCAAAAGCACCTACATGCTGATTTTAGATTCTGTGTTAAGGACAGGCCAATTACACAGTAATTGGATTAGATATGTCACCTTGTACTGCTCTGGAGTCTATTATGCTTTATTATGATTACTATTTTTAAAAAATGAAAAAATTTTCATAGCTTCTAAATTGGTTTCAGAGATGTGAGCTGGCTTGGTTGAGTTTACCAAAATACCAATTGAACATGAATGATGGGCTTTGACTAAATTTGGTTGTTTCCCAAAACCAACTACTGGGAGGAACTGAATGTTTGAAAAACTTAGTGTTTGTTTCTCATCCATTTTCTGGTTGTTACTGTGTCCTAACAGAATTCCATTACTGAAAAATATGTTTCTGGACCTTCTTTTTAGATTGCACTGTGTGCCTTTGGAATGTAGCGCCACTAGCAATTTTCTTCTGTTTGGGAACAGTTTCTTCCCCTTTACTGGAATATAATTTTGCTACACATAAACAAAAAGGATAGGGAAACCACATTTCTTGCACTGTTCTCTGCAGCTCTCCGTGTTTGTGTGTGTGTGTGTGTGTGTGTGTGTTGGTTGTCACTTCTGTATTCATCAGTACATTTTTCTCATTATAGTAGGTTTTGCCGAGCAGTGTGTACTATAAAATGGACTTTCTAAAATTTTGTTACACATGTAATAATCAGACTATTTTTCATATTGTTTCTGTATTCACAGTAAAAAGAAGTATAAGGTCCAGAAAAACTTTACACATATATTCTTATATATGCGTGGTCTCCTCATTGTAAATATCTTCCCTTGAAGTGGCACATTTGCTTGCTGATGATGCTACACTGATATTTTATTATTATGCAGGGTCCATAATTTACCTGAGTGTTTCCCCTTGTCGCTGTACATTCCATGGATTTGGACAGATGCATACTCTGCCTATTCCTCCTTCACCACCAGTCCCCATAACCACTGATCTCTTTTATTGTATCCAAAAATTTGGATTATCCAGGGCCACACAGCTGGAATCAAATAGTATGTAGCCTTTTCTGTTTGGCTTTGTTCCACTTCCTAATTGTATTCAGAAGTCCTCGGTGCGTTTTCATTGCTTCCTAGCTCATTTTTCTTTACTGATAATATTCAAGATGTATGACAGCTTCTTGTTAAGTAAGTAATCAAGGTGGCTTCGGTATGTGGACAATAGCGCACAGTTTTGGATGCAATGAATAAGGAACATTGTTACTGGATTGTATGGCTCGAGTACATTTAGCATTATAAGAAATCACAAGGCTATCTTCCAAGGTGTTTTACCATTTCTTCATCGTTTTCCTACATAGAATCACTGACGCAGGACTGTGGGAGACAGAGAAACTTTATTTTCATTTGGAACTGCTTATTTTGAGAGAGGGAAATGTGAAATATGAAATTCAACTGCATTTCAAACTAAGAAGATGGAAAGCAATTTTAAAATACAAAATGAGGACCTGAGTTCACACTGTGGCTAAGATGAACAGGGTTAAGAAGTAAGATTCTCAGAGTTGAAGAGTTGAAGTTGAAGAGATGCATTAAAATGTCTGAGGAGACCAGGGAAGGTCCAGATAGTTTGGAAGGTGCCAGGAAGAAAAGACAAGGAAGAAAATGAGCTATATGAATGAAGTACCGTTGAGCACCAGTCCTATTTAGGGTAGACCTTGCTTGTGAGCTTCTGGGTAAATATTATCTATTCTTCCTGCCCCTTGAAATTCAAAAATTCATAGACCAAACTCTCCAAGGACTGACTAGACATCCTGGTGAATGTCAATCCTGGGCTTTCTTTGACGTGAGCCAGGGAAATGTAATCTCCCAGAACACTTGCTGCAAACACAATGAAATCAGGGGGACGCCTTGATCTCCTTTACAATTAAGGTTTTCAGATAGACCTTAAGAGTCCAATGGAAATGTGGATACAGAAATATCTCATAGATTTCAGACACTCCTTAGAGAATACAAGACCATAATACAATGACTAGATTACACTGGACTGTTAGCAGTTTTATGGCCTGTAAAGTATGTTATTTTGCCCTGTCTTGTTTCAATTTTTATAATCTCTCCAGAATCCCAGTGTGGATAAAATGTAAATGGCTTCCAGAATACCTGCAAACATGCGCAATATCTAGAATACCAGCTGACTGCAGGAAACTTTTCTCTAACTATAGCTGTGGAACTATTTGGGTACCTTGCTTTATGACTGTAAGTGATCCATTTAGGACACTGGACACCCACTTTAGGCACTGGGATTCCAAAGTTCAAATTATAGACAAAGGAACAGAAATTATTTGAAAGCAAGGCAGAGAAAGAAATGGGAGCAAACAGAACAGGGAAAAGGAGGAAGGGAGAGAAAGAAAGAAGAAAAAAACAGAGAATGGAAGAATTAAAAGCGGAAGAAAAGGAGGGAAGAAGGGAGAGAGAATGAGAAGGAAAAATGGGAGTTATAAATGGCCAGAAGATAGGAAATATTTTCAAAAATTATTTTTTTATTTCAGACACTTTTTTATTGTTATTAAAAAATTTTCCACC
>LOJH01031092.1:0-16924 GCA_001685095.1 Ellobius talpinus | reverse complement strand
AAAAAAAAACAAAAAAACTGTACAGTTATTTGAAGTTCTGTTTGTTCGACTTTTATTTACTTTTTCAGAGACTACATATTTCATTTTTCTTCTACTTCCACAGTTTTCTCTAATATTGTAAAATTCCAGGTTCTTTTTCTGTTTCTTTAAAAAGGACTTATGTATTTATTATGCATACAGTATTCTACCTGCATGTACATCTGCAGGCTAGAAGGGGGCTCCAGATCTCATTACAGATGGTTGTGAGCCATCATGTGGTTGCTGGAAATTGAACTCAGGATTTCTGGAAGAGCAACCAGTGCTCTTAACCTCTGAGCCATCTCTCCAGCCTCGCCCTGTTATTTTTCAATTCTATGTTCTTTTCCACATTCTTTTATTTCCCGCAACCCTGAAGTGCTCAGAGTTTCCAATACCTTTATGTTCCCCTAAGTTTCTTACCTGCTCTCCAATAGATCCCACTCCATCTTCCTGCGTCATCACCCACCACTTTCCCACACTCTCAAATCTCCCCTTCAGCCTACTGTCTTAAGAGTTTAGAACCTCAAATGTTACAACTTTTAACTGCTCCCTGGCACTGTCCATTTTCCCAGTGAATACTCTAAAGGTTGTTTTGTTCATGTGTCTTTCCTTTCCCTTATGATGTCCTTGGAAGATGTGGATCTCATTCCTTTGTGATTATGGACGATTTCTGACTGGATGCCCACTGTGAGCTCTCCCTGCCAGTGCACACACTGCTCCTATTCATCTGAGGAGTGAATATGCCACCGTGTGGTTTGAAGATGGGTTTGTAGATTTTTAAAATGTTTTTTTAAAATTTTTATTGCATGGGCATTGGCATTTTGCCTGCATGCGTGTCTGTATGAGTGTGTTGGATCCTCTTGAACTGGACAGTTGTGAGCTGCCATATGGGTTCTAGGAATTGAACCCGGGTCCTCTAGAAGAGCAGCCAGTGCTCTTAAGGGCTGAGACTCCTCTCCAGCCCCAGGGATTTGCAGATGTTCAGCAAGGAGGAACTGGGCAGTGCTAGAAGACAACAGAATTCTCTCTTCTTCACCAACAAGTTTAATACAACTCATGTAGAGCTGGCGAGGTCAGCCAACTGGGAATTAATTCCATGTCCTAACTGAAGACCTTTCCTCCATAGTGCCTCAACGCAACTTTTGGCGACACCGACAGACGGATGAGAAAATCACAGCCCAACTAGACTTTCCTTTCCACCCAGGCTCACAGTGTTTACATAACATGACTGCAGACTTGTGTCCTGTTTCTTCCACCATCAGAACATCTGCAATCCCTACTGTTCTTAGTCCATTGTTCTTGGTCCATTGGCTTCACCTCTTATTTGAGACACAGATCCTTTCTAGGCATCCTTTCCTTCAACCACCACTTTTATGACACTTGGCAACCATTCCCTGTATGCTGGGTAATTTGTGAAATCATTTTACAACTCTCCTGAGTTATTTCCTAGAAGAAAAAAGGGGTAGGGCTGTGTTTACTGGATTAAAGCTGACGTTTTGTTTTGTTTTTCAAGACAGAACATCTCGTGTAGCCCTGGCTGTCCTGGAACTCACTATGTAGATCAGGCTAGCCTTGAACTCAGAGATTTGTCTGCTTCTGTGTCCCCCCAACTGAATTCTGAGATTAAAGGTGGTAGCTACCACTCCCACATAAAACTGAAGCCTTAAGGTGACTTTTTCCTTCAGGCAATTATGTTTGTATTTTCAAACAATGTGTTTATAAAGATGGCCTCCGGCTTGTGGTTGCTTGTTTGCTATGCTTTGATTTTATGGTGACAGATATTCAGTAGCAACCATGATTTGAATTCTGATATTTTTGGGGGGGGCTGATGATATATGGTAGGATATTTTCATACTCTCTCCTAATGCTGGGCTGTATGTAGCAAGGAGCCTCATGATCCAAAAGGTAAATGACTGTTACCCCAGCTGCCTGCATTGCTAAGATACGCTGTTCAATGGTGTGGTTGCAGTAAACGTATTTTCAACATACAGTATTTTGAACAAGACTTACATAGATATGTCTCCATTGTAAGTGGACACTAGGGCTTAGATTTTTTTTAGGCCAGCCATTATGATGGTATGCTTTCTTTTCTTTTTTTTATATTTTAGTCAATCGAATATTCACATTATTCTGTTGTAAAAAGTAGTATTTACTACTGGGTGGTGGCAGCACAAGCCTTTAATCCCAGTACTCAGGAGACAGAAGGAGGTGGATCTCTGTGCATTTAAGTCCAGTCTGGTCTACACAGTGAGTTCCAGGACAGCCAAGGCTACACAGAGAAACTCTGACTCAAATAACAAGCATAAAAACCAAACAAAACAAAGTATTTATGTGAGGTTAGGTAGACTTTGGATGAATGGAGTCAATATGGAGATTGCCTAGGTCTTAGTCACAGTGTTTTGAGTAGCCATAACATGCATGTAGTATGTATGTATGTATAATATGTGCTTGTTTTGAGTGTATATGTGTGTGTGTGTGCAAACCTATGAAGGCCTGAAACTGGCATTGATAATTTCCTTATTACTCTTCATGTTTATATATTGAAGCGGGGTCTCTCCCTGAATCCACAGCTCACCAACTATGGACTAGCGTAGTTGTCAACTTGGCCTGGGGACACAGCCTCCGCCTTAGAATGCTGGGATTACAGGCCACTGCCTTGTTTATCTTGCTTACTGGTCCTCATGTTTACTCAGCAAATGCTTTCTCTACTGAGCTACTTACTCTATAGCCCAGCAATAACATCTTAAGAATAGCAGATCTTCTAGAGTGGTCTAACGGTGATGAACGCTCTTAGTTAGCCATAGAGACATCTTTCGTTTTCATTTTTAAGAATTCATTTTTCTTTTCTTTTTCTTTAAAAAAGCCATGTGTATGTGAATGTGTCCATGTGAGCACATGCCGCACATGTAAGGATATCAATGTGTTGATATCCATCTACGTAGGCTAGAAGAGGGTGTAGGATTATATTCGTTCCCCTAAAAAAACTATGACTCAAGGATGGTGGCTCCTAACACTTGTAGGACTGAGACCAGAGGATTGTCACGAGTCTGAGGGCAGCCTGGGCCACAGAGTGAGACCCTGTCTCAAGAAACCACAAATGAATAAGTAAACTGAAAACAACAGTAACAGCAAACAGAGGCTGAATACTGACTTACAGTTAACTTCATGGCACCAAGTCAAATGTAAAAAAAGTCACTTTGTACATTATTTTTAGAAACAGGAAAAAAGGTGCTTTATAAGTTGGAATGCAAGATACTTTTGTGAGAATACAGAAACTTACTTTAATGAAGCAAAACCGCACCAGCTTCTCAAACTGTGGCTTAGACAACGAGTCACAGAAGGCTGAAACAGGGATGGCTGACAGTTTCTGGAAAACAAGGGAGATGATGTAATAGAAAAACCACACCCATTCCAAATGTCACTGGAGAGACCACAGACACCAGAAATAGACACTGTTGATGGTCATAATTTTTAAAAAGAAAAATATTTTTATAATCCCTCAAAAAGCCCTAAGTGGACTGTTTGGAAGAAAGCTGGAATTAGGAGAGTACATTTGCCTGTCACTGGGGAAGCCGAGGCAGGCGGATCTCTCAGAATTAAGGCTAGCCTGGTCTACACAGCAAGATCCAGGCATGCCGAGCCTACATAGTGAGACTCTGTCTCAAAAAAACGAAGCTCAGCTAAACCAAGATTTTAAAATAAAGGAAAGGGGGAGAAACAAAGCTAGAATTAAGTGTTACTCAAAGCATACGCATAAGCTCCTTGATAAGCTTGCTACGGCATAGCCCTGCAAGGGCCAGTGAATGCTACCTTGTTTTTTGTCATCCACTTCACAAACTTGTAGTCATAAGGCTCATCACCCTTCATGTCAGAGAGGTCAGCACCTGCAACCACAGGGAAAGGTGAGCAGAGGAAGGATTGTGTCTGCGACAAGGGCTTCGCTGAAGCCTGTCACAATTCAGATTTTCTCCAGACTCACACAGGTTTCACCCAGGTCATTGACTCACCATGCTGGTGTCTACACTACACTCTAAGAATGACTGACATACTGAGGAGGCACTCACAGAGGACCATGTAGCTGCCAGCCCAGGAAGAGAAGGGCATGGGAAGCTATGGAGAGCCCTGCTTCTCCAGAAAGAAGATGGCATGATGCCAGTTTTTGTCAACTATCAGTGAGGATGTGGCAGCACCAATGTCATACAGCTCTCTTGAGAAGGTGCTATTAACAGAGTTCTGAATACAAGACCTGCCATACCATATACTTTTAATAACCATTAGTCTTCCATTGTCCTGCGTTGTAAGGTGTAATGGTAATTACATTTTGCCTTTATTCTTTCTCTTTATAACTTTTGAGATAACATCTCCCATGGTAGTCCAGGCTGTATGGGACTATGTATCCCAGGTTGGCCTTGAACACCCAACAACTGTCCTGCCTTAGCTTCTTGAGTGCTGGGATTATTGACTTGTACCACCATGCCTGGCTACTTTCATTTTCCTTTTAAATTATTTATTTTGATTTTAATTGTGTGTATGCATATGGGAGTGTACATGGGTTTTGCATGTGTGTGTGTGTGTGTGTGTGTGTGTGTGTGAGTGTGGTACCCAAGAAGGCCAGAAGAGGGAGTGTGATCCCTGGAGCTGGGGTTACAGGCTGTTGTGAGCTGCCTAACTTGGGTGTCAGGAACTGAACTCTGATCTTCTGCAAGAACAATATGCGCTCTTATACACTGGCCACCTCTCCTTTCCAAGCTTCCCGGCTCCCTTTATTCTGATGCTGCCAGTACGTGAAATTTTAATTTTTACCTCTAGAAAAAGGGGAGAGCTCAATTCTGGTATAGGAAACAATGCACACACAGTAAATTAAAGTTTGGGCATGAGGAGAGGTTGAGGTGCCAATATTTCCCGCATAGGTAGCGTGTCATAAAGACTGGATAGCCTCTCACTTCAACAGCAGACAAGGCTTTTCCATCCAAATCCTCTGGCTCCTACTTAACCACCCTGTACCCAAAACTCAGACATGAGCAGGATGTGGGCACAGGAGGCACTGGCTCAGGCACCATGGAAAGGGTGCTTAGTGCAACCCTGAGATAAATCTTTCCTTAGAGTCTATTGTCTTGGCAAAGCTGGATCCAGTGGAGAACCTCGAGGGTCATTGCCCAGGTGCCTGCCACCTATTTTCTCAATAAATGAACTTGGGTCGAAAACCTTGAAGATTTTAAATTGAAAGAGTCGCTGGTGGGAAGAAATTGGATGTGGGTCAGATGAGAGCCACAGGGCGCCCCAGTCTAAACAAGTTTCTTGAGGTACAGAAGGCTCATCACCAAGATAAGGGTATGTTCTGGGACAGGCATGCCGTAAAAACCCATGAAAGCCTTCCCTGCAGCCCAAGGTGGGGCCAGTGCTGTGATCACTTCATGGAAAGGGACTTGGAGCCTTAACTACAAGAAAGCCTAGCATCTCAGTTCTCTGAAACCTGTTATAATGAAAAAAATTACTAATGTCTAATGTTTGTGTATAGCAAAATGATTCCTTCATGAATACAGAGCTAAGAGAGAGCCCTCCTACTTCAGGAGTGCCCCACTTTCTCTTAATGAATCTATGTTCATGCTGCCACACCCCAAAAAACTAACATACAATCATTCATTTGTCACATAAAATTGAATTTTCCTTTATTCCCTCTAGGTTTCTAAAATTTAGCATAAATGAGAAACTTCAGTTTTTCAAATTCAATGGCATATAATGTTATTACAATCTAAAATATTGAAAACCATATTAGAGTGATCATAATTAATCAATAATGAATATCAAAGATTTATTATTAATAATATTTTTAAATAATAAAAAATATGTTTTGTGTAAAAACTGTCACAACATGGCCAAAGGAATGACGCATGGTGAACGATGCCTTGGGGAACTCTGAGAGTAGCTCCAGGAAAAAAAAGGCAGAGGGCCTTTTACCTCAGGCACATTTTGTTCCTGGATTACTCTTGGATGTGGCGGCTTCATGCCTCCCATGACAAACCTTTACATTCAATCTATAAGGTATGTTTATTCTTGTTGGATGTCAGAACATAGCTAAGGAATCCAATCTGGGGAAAGGATATGCTGAGTGCCGTATTCCGTGTGTCCTGAATCTGAATAGGGTCCTCTGCCTTGCTTTCTTGCTTTCCCAGATACAGTCTATAGCATTTATCAGGCAACTGTGTTCAAACAACCTTCCTTGGATCATGGTTTTCTTTGTTACATTTATGTAAGAAAGTACACTAAATGAAGCAAAGTTGTCTGCAGTGTTTGACTGTAATCTGACCCATTCATTCTTTAAGGTCCTCAAATCCCAGATCTTGTAGACGGATCTGCATAGGTTGGCACCAAGGCCAACAAGGTTCTTATAAAACATTATTATACTTCCAGCTTGAAGATTTGTGGGTGACAGGTCAGGATTATGCCATCAACGTCAGTTGAAGGCAAGTCTAGTGACCTGAAGTCAAGGTGCAGAGCCCACATGGTGGAAGGAGAGAAGTGATTTCCAATGCTGTCCTCTGTCCTCCACTCATGAGCCTTGGCTGGTGCCCATGCCCCATGTAAAAGGAGTCAATACTGCCATGTGTTGGGAGCAGAACTGTGGATATTCCAGGTGCATGATTCTGGGAAGTTGCCTTCCTGCCTGCAAGGATGTCACTAGCAATGCTTTCTAGAAGACAGTATTTGAGAGCCTGGCATATAGTAGACTCTCAACGGATGTCACTCACTCCCCTTGTTCCCAGCATTCACCTCTGCAAACAGCAGGTATTCCCTGAGGCTTCACAGCTTCTATCAAACAGCGTTTAGAAAAGTTAGAAAAATGTTCAACTGAACTATTTCAAGTGTACCATTTCACACTCAGAATTTCCAGGTACACCCTGGAACACAGTGAGAACAGTTCTGTAAGAGAACACTTTAGAACAACACCGACCTGATAGCAATTTACCAGGAGTGAAAATTCAGGTAAAAGTTCTGAAGGGAAAGTGAGTTGTTGAAATTGTTGAAATCATCCCTTCTAGAGATAAAATGCGTTCTGGCTCGGGCACCTTTCCCTCATACGTCTCTGCTTTCCTTTCAAACATACGTGTCTGTAGATGTGAAATAGCAAAGGCGTCACAAACCTAAGGAAGACACGTCGGCAATGATGAAGTAACCCCCGTCAGGGATGATGGGTTTCAGGCCAACGCTGTTAAGTAAACGGACCATCCGATCTCTTTTTACTTCTAATTCCTTTGGCAGAGAATTAAAGTAACACTCTGGGTCATCCATGCGCTTGATATCAGTCCAAAGGGCCTGGGCCAAGGCTGCCTGCACATTAAGATATAAAAGGGGGGGCAAGGAAGCATGGTAAAGTCAGTTATGGCTCAATTTACTGGAAGAATAAATAAAGGTCATCCAATTAAGATTTGTGGCAAGGAAGTCACTCAGGAAGTTACAGCCAGATTCCTGTGAACTATCCAGCTCCGTGGGTTAATGGAGGAAGTTTTATGTAAATGTTTAAATCTAATATGACAAATAAAGGAAGACATAGAAATCCAAACTAAAAAAGAGGTGTCACATAAATACGGTGTCCTTGGTAACAAAAGACATGAACTATTTTCTACTGGAGTGAGCCGTCATCCAGTTTGTTAAATCTCAGGCTAAAGAATGTCCAGAGAAGTGAGGGGAGTCAGTGTTTTCCATTACCTAGGACAGCACAGGAGGAAATTAAAGCCGGCATGCTGTGTAGACAAGCCAATACAAGTTCCTTGTTCCTCAGAGGAAATGCTGACCTCAGAAATCATTCTGACCACACCAAGGTGGTGTAAATGAAATGGGGGCTAGAAACAAGTATCTAGACTGTGTGGGCAACTCCACTAGCGGTGGTGACTCAAGAAGAGACAGAGAAGTGGGGCCAAGAAAAACCAATATTGTAGAGCAAAGGATTTAATGTTTGTGTTCCTCCTACTCCATATGGTGAGTTCTTGGTCTCCAAAGTATGGGCATTAGCAGGTATGGCCTTTGGAGGTGATCAGGACAGAAGACTAGAGGCCCCAGGAATGGTACTAGCACCACTTCTATCATGGGAGAACACAGTGGAAAAGGGACACCTATGAGGTAGTAGGTCCTTATCTGGCAGTCATCATCAGACCCATGAGAAACAAATTCCTCTTCTTTATAAGCTACAAAGTCTCTAGTATTTTGTTACAATGACTTTCCCAGACTAAGCCAGTAAGGATTAGGCAGGTGCTTGAGAAACATGTCAGGGCAGGACGATAAAAACAAGTCACAATCACAAGAGGAATTCAGCACAAAGATCTACCAAGCAGAAGGCTAGAGGGTTGGCAGGCAAAGTGAGCCATTTCGGTAAGAGCTGGGGACAGAACAGTTCACAACATAGGCGTGGTTCTGGCTTTCATAAAACCTCCAATTAGTGCATATTGAAGGGTGGGTAGAGAGGTGAGGTAGAAAGGGCAGGGGAAAAATCTGTTCTGCGTGAGAGAACTGGAGCAAAAGACAGAGCATGAGGAGGTGGGAAGGGGGCAAGATCACAGGGAAGTCTGTGGCAGGAGAATTTAGCAGTAAGACAGAATCAGCAACTCTTCAACACTAGGAAATCAGCATCCAAATGCAGCCTGTCTGTGGATTTTCCTGAAATATAGAATAGGATGCCCCAGGAAACGTTCTAGGATCTCAGCTGTACCTTTCTGAGCAATCTGTTCATTGACTATAGAAGTCATTGCCCTGGGAAATTCAGAGCACAGAGACACAGACAGCTGTGCTAAGTGCATCTGGATTCCCTTTTCTCTCAAGCCTGGTTATGTCGCCCAGTGGCAAAGACCACTGACTTAATCTCCCAGCTATGTCCAGAGTCCCATCTCTCCTCATCACTTCTGCCATTCTCACCTTGGTTTAATCCACTAATATTTCTCTCATGGAACTCTTCTCTTACCTTCTTCCTCAATGAAGCACCAGACTCCATTTGATAACTTATGATCAAAATTGCCACAGTGTCCCATGTCCCTCAGTCCTAGCAGTGACAGGCATGGGCCAACTTGATGTGACTCCCGGCTACCGCTCAGATTTGAGGCTCTCTTACTCTTCCTCCTTGGTGACCTCATCCCAGCAGCTATGTTTATGATATGACAGTTGTCCTGTCTACTTCACCCTTCCTGTTCTCTCAGGCCACAGGGCTCTTCTCTGGGTTAACCAGATGCTGTCTTCTCCAAGAGGCTTTCCCAAAATGACATCATATACTCCCCAACCTGGATCATTACATCTTTCTTCTTCCCCACCTTCTCTTTGTATCTATCAAAACCTGACATAATACATTTTAAAAGCTTCTCTGTTATTTGTGTCCCTCTACTGGGTGTTAAGCTCCTTGTGTGCAGTTGTTTTTTGTTTGTCAAATCTCTAATCTTCAGTAAATCTTCAATGAATAAATGGCTTTATTTTGAGGTGATAAAAATGAACTTATAATAAAACAGGGTTTTGGAATGAGCCTTTTTCATAAGGTTACTTTAGAGAATCACTGAAAATAATGGGATTGTTTCCTACTGGGTAGACAACTTTGATGAGAAACCACCAAACAAGAACAACGGAGTCAGTAGTTTTACTCTCTTGTGCCTTAACTGCCTTCTAGAACTAGAACACTGTTTCAGTATCTAGGGTATTCAGAGGAGGATGATAAATAGATCTGTTTCTAGAAATGTATACAAAAATAGCAACCATTTAGCAAAGATATGCATTAAGGGCCAGGAATGGTGGTACTTACCTGTAATCCCACTATTTAGGAGGTTAAGGCATATGCTCAAGAAAAAGACTCACCTGGGAGAAAGAGTCTACCATCTATTAGGCCTTTAATACTGATATGGGATTTTCCTCTGTATGCTATGAATATGTTTTATTACCATTGGTTAATAAAGAAGCTGCTTTGGCCTGTAGCAGGGCAGAATATAGGTAGGCGGGAAAATTAACCGAGTGCAGGGAGAAAGAAGGTAGAGACAGGCAGACGCCATGTAGCTGCCCAAGAAGCAAGAGGTAATAAACCATGAGCCTCATGGTAAAATATAAAATAATAGAAATAGGTTAAGATGAAAGAGCTAGCTAGGTATATGCCTGAGTAATTGGCTAAACAGTGTTGTAATTAATATAGTTTTTGTATGATTATTCAGGTCTGGGTGGCTGGAAAACAAAAGAACAGTCTTTGTTTACAGAGTACTGTTTTCTCCTCCTGTTCACACAGGGAGCATTTTACTAGTTTCTTATGGACCATATAAGAGCTCTTTTTAGAAAACACAGAAATGTCTCCCTTTTCTTACACAATACATAGTATAATTTATAAATTTGTGTAAATACATACTGATGTGTATCTGGCACTCTCTCTCTCTCTCTCTAACTACACAGTATGTTCTGGAAATCCTCCTTTATCAGTTATACTGTTTGTTATACTGTCTGCCCGCTCCTCACCTCCCATGGGGTCTTGCTATATTGTCCAGCCGTGCTTTAAAGTCTCTGTGTTGCCTGGACCAGCCTTGAACTCAAGACTCTCCTGATTGAGCCTCAGTCATGCTAACATGACAGGCATGCTCCGCCACACCCAGTGAACTTTATCCAATGACTATCTGTCTGCCCCCGAATTCCCAAACTGTGTTAGAAGGGCTTGTTCCTGAGGAAGCTGTTTAATTCTCGCGTGCACAAAGGCCAACACGTACCTGTAAAGGGGTTGCACAAGTGTACAAAGTGTTTTGTTGAACAGTCTGTAGATGCTTTATCAGGTGATGAGGGCCAATGCTCCAGCCAAGCTGGGAAAAGAGAAAAGCAGATTTCAAAAAAAAATATAAGGATATATATCATATCTAAGAGAGCAGTTAGTGCAAATGACAAACATAGGTAGGACAGAAATGTCCCCAGGAGGAAAGTGGGACGCTTGTTTTCATGAAGTCCCTAGGTCTGTCTGCATCACTCACCCTGCCTTCTGAAGGTAAGAAAATCTGTGATCACTGTGAGCCCTTCCCTCTGCTGATGAGCCACTTCTGGTGCTCATGAGGAATAAAAGCCAGCAGTTATACTTGCTCTAAGTACAGGCACAAGTAATTCCGCACGATAGCTCAGAGGACTCCTCCACAACTAAAGCACACTGGTTTTCACCTATTCCTCTGGTCTGCTAGCCCTTCCCGTTTAGCGTCGGTAAGGCTGAAAGAGAACTGAATTTTAACTGAGACATTATTCGTTGTTGCTTCGTGAGACAGTATCTCCCGGAGCCCAGGCTAGCCTTAAACTCACAAGTTAGCCAAAGAGAATGTTGGGTTCCTGATTTTCTTGCTTCCACTCCCTGTGGCTCAGGATTATAGATCCTGATGAATGCGTTGTCATGATCAACAGGACAGTGGTTGGTGCAGGGACTCTGAAGGCAGGCTACATGCCCTGGCTTATCTTTAGTAGCAGTGTAATCTGAGGCAGGCAGTAAAAATTACTGTGACTTAGTTTTATAGTCTGTAAAACAGGGATGAAAACCTTGCCCACTTTATACTGTGCTGTTAAGAATGAAAAGAATTAGCATTGCTGAAAACACTTGTGTTTGGGTCACAGTTAAAGCTGGAGGAATAGCCAGTGTTCTCTTTCTCATTTCATATGTGAATATTTTTGTAAAGAAAAAAGTATCATAAGTTGATCATTCATAACATTTAAAATTACTTGATTTTTCTTTCTTTTAAGGAAATTACCTGGTCTCAAAAAGGATGAAACATGGGGCAGTGATATGGTTCAGAGGGTAAGGACTTGCTTGCTTCTAAGCCCAAGGACCTGAGTTCAGTCTCTGGGATCCACATGGTGGAAGAAGAAAACTGACTCCTACACACTACCCTCTGCCCTACACACACACACACACACACACACACACACACACACACACAGCCCAGCATACAGCTCCCAGGCCCCAAATAAACACATGTAATTAAAAACAAAAGGATGAAGCTCGACGTGAGAGCCAAACACAGCAGTAAATATGGAAAAGATCACTAAGTATAAAACTCCACATATATTATGCATGCATTTAAAATGCAAAATAGGGTACAAAAACTAAATTATGAGCTTCATTATTATTATTAATTTATTTACTTATTTATTTTTTATTTCCAAGACAGGGGTTCCCTGTATAACAGACTTCTATGGGGAGTGAACCCAGGGCCTTTCACTTGCAAAGCATGGGCCTTGCAAAGCATGGGCTCTACTCCTGAGCCACATGCCCAGCCCAGCAGTACCCTCCTTCTCTTACCTTCCAACCTGTCACACTGAAAGTCTTGCCAGCACTTCCGATTGTTATTGTTCTCTCCCACATACCTGGAAAAGTGGCTTAAGAAGAAAAGAAAAATGAGTCGATAACTGGCTACCAATTACTTTCTTTTCCAATTACTTTTCATTTAGTATAACCTAAAGACACAATGCAGACAACATGAACTCAGTGAGAATAGATTTCAAATAGTATCAGTGTAGTTATTTCAGTCTTCTATAGAAAATGCAAGTATAATCTACTACTGCACGAGCACCGCTACCTTCAATTTCAGAACATTTTTTCCAACCATAGGCGAGTTGCCAAGCCATTCTTGACTGATCTCTTCCAATGTCATTTGTTCACAACTGTCCATCAAGTCTTTCTTAGAAACTAAGAGCGGCAAAGGAAACAAAAGCAGAGGAGCATGTGGCTTCTGCCTCTAAAGGGCTTGAGGTCTTGCTGAGGACGTGACACCAAGGTGGCAGCAGTGGCACTGAGCTGGCGGCTGGAGTAGGGGCAGGCAGGGGCGTTAGGCAATGGGGGAAGGGAGAGGAGGCCTCCTAGTCCAGGGAGGATTTGGTTAAAATTTGGAACACCACATCAGCTTAGGCAGGCAGAAAAGGGGAGGGCAGACATTCTGTGCTACAATATGAAATGTAATCACTGTATTTTTTTTAATGAGCTAAAGCAATTTGTCAATGAGTATTTTTTTTATCAATGTCAAAGTGGATGCCCCTCTCTTTTTAAGGGGTCAGCTGATTAGCTGCATAGGGTACAAGGAAAAAATTTTCAAATATCAGTGATTTAGTGTACGAATGAGGTAGGGGTAGAGAGGAACATTCTTTGTGATGGTTGAAATGGCAGTTTTGTCGATGGGAGATATTTGAACCAAGGATATTTCATTCAATAAGAAGAAATTCCGTCATTTTCTTTCTTTCTCTTCCTCCTCTTCTTGCAATAGGATATACCTTGAGGGCCATCAAAATGACTTGGTAGGTAGCAGCACTTGCTGAGAGAGCCTGAGTTGGATCTCCGGAATTCAGGGAAAGGAGGGAGGAGAGACTGTACTCCACAGAGTGGTCCTGTGGCTTCAACATACACCCTATCACGTGTGAGTGCCCAGTCAATAAGAATGATTTGAAGTCTTGTGATCTTCAGCAAATCATGCCTGTTATACTGTACTCTGGTGCCTATCATTTATAAGGAAACAATACATTTGGAGATCCTCTACGTCCTTTTAGGATGAATATTGCCAAACTGAGCTATTACCCAGATTTTGATTTAAAAGAATTACACCATTTATTTTTTAAGATTTCAAAGATTGGGGCTAGAGAGATGGCTCAGAGGTTAAGAGCACTGGCTGCTCTTTCAGAGGTTCTGAGTTCAAATCACAGCAACAACATGGTGGCTCACAACCACCTATAATGAGATCTGGTGTCCTCTTCTGGTATGTAGACATACATGCAGCCAAAACACTGTATACATAATTAATAAATACATCTTTAAAAATTTTCAAAGATTACAGTTATTCATTTAGTTTGTGTGTGGATGCATGCTCATGTCATATTGCATGTGGAATATTTCTTTAAACTGTGTGGATATATGTCACTGTGATTGGTTTAATGATGAGAACTGGCCAATAGCTGGACAGGATAAGGTTAAGTGGGAAAACCAGACTAAGGACACTAGGAAGAAGGGTGTAGTGAGAGAAATTGCCAGTATGACATGGAGAAGAAAAAAAGAGGTGCAACATGAAAGAGAGGTAATGCCATGTGGCAGAATGTAGATTAATAGAAATGGGTTAATTTAAGTTGCAAGAGCTAGTTAGTAATAAGCCTGAGCTATCGGCCCATCATTTATAATTTATATTAAGTTTCCGGTTATTTGGGAACTGGTGGGCAGAAAAGAAACGTCTACCTACAAGTGCACATGTGTGAAGGTCACAGGATATGTGGAACTTGGTCCACTCCTTTTACCATAGGGGTCCTTTAGATGGAACTAGATCCTCAGACTTGGCAACTAGCACCTGTTGATCTATCTCTCTGGCCTAAAAATTTTTTTTAAATGCTGGTCTGAGTTTTCAAATGGGAAATGGTTCAAATGACCAAAGACATGTCATCAATGAGATGGGCAATGGTTGGTTCTGATACAATTTGGACACATGACACTTAGCTGTGCAATTAACATCTTGAAATACAAATCCTTTGCTGCTCTTTCTGTTTATATGCTGGCCCTGAAACAACATCAGTTTTCTTCCGTGGATCTAGCTGCCACCAAAATTTGAATGCAAATAATACTTTCCTTCATAATCTGAGCCTGATCAATAAGCCTACAATTCCACTTATCTCCAGATGTGGTCTTCCCAGTGTCCTAGAAACACACTCAGCAAAAGCTCACAACACACATTGTGTCTGGGTAAGGCTTGATACTGCTTGGTAACCCTGGCTGCAGTCGAGAGACATGTGTGACTGTTTCCTTCTCACTTCTCACTGCTGAGCTTGACCTCCATAGTTTCTATCTCTATCTGGGCCAGGCTCTCCTTGAACCCGAGACCCTCAAGCTTCACCCTCAGGAGTGGTGTGGCTTACAGGTGTGTGTTACCATGACTGGTTGAAGTTTCCATTTCTTCACAGTCACTATGCATCATCTAAGTTGGCTGACACAGGATCTGTTTCTCACCCTCACCCAAACCTGGATCTTAATAATCTTTTTAATGCAGTCTCAGAACCAAGATCATCACAGTCACTATGGGGATCAAGTCAATGTACAGCGATTTGAAAATTTACCTTAGGTTTTCATGCACAAAGTTTTCTTAAGCCTTTGGCAGTTGCTGCCACTTATCTGATTTTGAAAGTTACAGATCACTTAACAGGAGGATTTAGTAAATGAATATTAATGACCAAGTCAGAAAAACTCAAGTGCATTTGCTGCAACAGCTTTGTTATAGAGCCATGAATATAACTGGCATTTGAAAAGTATTATTTTTATACATACGGTGTTTTGCTTATATGTATGTCTATACACCAAAATGATGCCCACAGAGGCAAGTAGAGGATGTTGGAACCCCTGGAACTGGAATCACAGATGGTTGTGAACCACTATGTGGAAGCTAGGAATAGAACGTGGGTCCTCCAGAAGAACAGCCAGTGCTCTTAACTACTGAACCATCTTTCCAGCCCTAAAATTGGATTTAAAAAATTTTCAATGTTCAGTTTCCTGTTAGGCAGAATCACTTCTAGTTTCTTCATGCCCTGGTTCCACCATGCAGGACACCGAGTTCTAGCGCATCTGTTAGTGAGCCTCAGAGACACAGCCTTCTGCAATGGTCTCAGCCCCTCGCCAACATTTATGCCCTACTTTCTTATGTTGTGAAATAATCATTTTGGGCATTGCGAAGATGTGTCACTCGGCCTGGTTTAATAAAAAGTGAAACGGCCAAGAGCTAGGCAGGATTTTTGGGGCAGAGAGACCGCTGGTAAGAAGGAGGAGGAAAAGCCAAGAGACAGAAAATAATCAAGAATGTAGGAGGAGAGGTAACAGCTACAAGTCATGTGTCAGCACAAAGATGAATATAAATGGACTAATTTAAATTATAAGAGCTAGTTAGATAAGCCTAAGCTATCGGCCGAACTTTCATAATTAATAATAAGTCTGTGAGTTGTGATTTGGAAGCAGGCAGGAGGGACAGAGAAGACTTGTTACATTCTAATCCCCTCAAGCCCTTGCTTTCTCCTTCCGTCTCTGTGGCCATTTATAATGCGCCACCATAGCAATGACGGTACATGTAACTTCTGTTTACACACATATGTACATCTTTACCGCCTCCATGTTTCCTATTCATCTTACTCAGCAAAGACATCTGATCGTCTAATGTTCTAATTTGCTTTCTAATTTTCCATGATTAATGTCATGGGTGAAAGCAAATACGGGGAGGAACGGGTTTATTTGGCTCACAGTTTGCCGTCATAGTACATCATTGAAGAAGCCAGTGCTGGGACTCATTAACAGCTCAGGAAGCACAGCAAAAACCATGAAAGAATGCTGAACCACGGGCTCACGCTCACTTGCTTTTCTTACAATGCCTAGGACTACTAGCCTAAGGATGGTACTACCCACAGTGGATCGCACCTTCTTATATCATCAAGACATTTTTCACAGAGGTAGTCAAATGACTATGTGATTCAGGAATTCTTCAATTGGGATTTCCTCTCTTGACTCTGGTTTGTGTCATGCTGAGGCACTCCTACCACGTGTGGGACTCTAACATGGAAAATGAGAATTTAGAAGAGACCAACGCAAATAATAATCTCACCCTTCTGGTAAATTAGAAGAAAAATGCATAGATTCTGTTTAACGATATAGGGAGAAACAAAATAAAAGTGAAGGAAGTGAGTGCTGGAGGTGAGGGAGACTGATAAGGGAACCAAGACCTGAGGGAATCGTGGACACCAGAGGGAGAGTGATCCATATTCCCAAATATTGTTTATAAATGTTCTTTTACGTTTAAAGGGGGATATGATATAGATATAAATAATTTACATTGGCATGGGTTTTAAGGTCAATTTTGTTATAGTATATTATTTCTGATCTTAATTAAGGTATTGTGATTGTGTAGTTCATTTAAAAATGTAA
>LOJH01031091.1:0-16925 GCA_001685095.1 Ellobius talpinus | reverse complement strand
TAAATAACCCTTTTATTAGTCATAATTCCAAACTGGTGTGGGATTGTTTTGTGAATTATTCCATTAGTCCTTCTGTATATATGCTGCTCCTATTGGTTTATGAATAAAGCTACTTTGGCCTACGGATGGATAGAATATAGCCAGGCTGGAAGAGATACATATAGAGAGAGAGTAGACAGAGTCAAGGTGATGCCACGTAGCTGCCAAAGGAGGAAGGGGTAACAAACCTCAAGCCTCATGGTAAAATATAAAATAATAGAAATGGGTTAATTTAAGATGTAAAACCTAGCTAGAAATATGCCTGAGACATTGGCCAAACAGTGTTGTTATTAATATAGTTTCTGTGGAATTATTCGGGTCTGGGCATCCGCAACAAATGAATCATGCCATCATTCTGAGAATGAAATACTAAAGGATTGATCTTGAATCCTTTAGGGGTAAACAACAACGAAAAACATATACATTATTTAGACTGCACTTGCCTTACAAGTTTCTGAGCAGAAAATAATACAGCTTACTAAGTTCTATATTGACTTACAGGTCAAAAGAATCTGTTAGCAAAAGTATTGAGAAGATAGTTTGCGAGGAACAACGATCAGTTACTGTTACTCCAGGGGTAGGAATTGGTTGGTGATTATTTTGCTAATAAGTAAAAGCCAGAACCCTTAGTTTACAACAATAACATCCTTAAAAATAAATATAGCTCCAGATCTTATATTATTTAGAAAGCTAAGTTCACAGAAAAACTACTTGTTCAGGCCATTATGTGTACCAAGTATAATTCACACCACCATTAGAATCATTGTTAGAAAATTTTCTGTTCTTTTCACGGCTTCACCTGCCACTGTAATATGGTAGTTTCAGTGCACTTTTGAAACTTTCATAAGCTGAAAATGTGCCTAATTTAATGGCCAGTAATAATATTGTATTACAAAAACACAACCACATGAATATTGTTTGTTGTTTCTCCTTTGTGGCTATACAAAGCTGTCCCGTATCATATCATCTCCAACCCCAGCTTCATAAGGAAATAACTACAGGAAAGTATAGAGCAGTCACTGGAGTCTAGAATGCCAGACTCAATTTGCAAGGTACAAATGCTTGGGATTTGGAACCAACATTTTTCTTACTTCAAATTAAATTACCAGAATACCCAACCCTTCGTATTTGTTTACTACAAGCTGGTTTTAAATTTGGAGTTCAAGGTTGTAGAAGTATAACAAAAGCAATAATAACCAAGGTATCTATCTAGTCTTAGGACTCAAACAGAAGTTTATATTTAGCTTTGACTTGAGAATCTTTGATTGACATTTCCATTGCCAGAGTTAGGCTGAGCCATTTCAACATCCAACTAAATTTCATTTTGCCTTATCTGCAGGTTATCATTCTTGCAAGAATCATCTCATCCTGGCAGGATCTTGATTTAAGGCTTTAAAATTCAGTGAGGCTCAAAGAGATTTTGCAAGGTCAAAAACAGTGTATGTTTGTTTGATAACACAAAACCCAGCGATGGCATGCCAGCTAGCAAAGGTCTCAGCAGTGGGTAGACGTGTTAGCCACTGCATTCTCATTTACAATCAGAATATATTTTGAAGCTGTGTAGCTGACAGTCTTCTTCTGGAGCTTGATATAAACATTTCCCCAAGGTATGCAGTACAAGAAAATTCTGCCTCCTCTATCATGTTCACTCAGTACAGCCTTACTAAAAATGTTAATACCAATGAATACTCTACTAGTAGACATTTTTACCTAATTAGATAGATTTCTCTCCTGAGAAGGAAGTTGTAGTTTTATAAACTATATATCTATACATACAGAATTAAATATTATAGGTAGAAAGTATGAAATCATCTAAATATTATAATAGAAATCTGCAAAGAGATCCTGTTATATTGGTATGTCCACTAATAGTATAATATTATTGACTATGAAATGAATAATGTTAGTTGCTATTAATGTTAACAAAAGAGCTTCAGTTAAAAATGTGGAGAGGTTATATATAGAAAAGAAATTGTGAAAAAGGTATTCAGAAATATCAGTGGAATACAGGCTGGAGAATATTCATGTCTCAGTGATAGGTGGCCTGACATTTATAGATAGGCAATTTCTCACATGCATGTGGACATGTTACCTAGCTTCTTTTGGTATAATTTTGTGTGGCGCATCTGTGCACAACTGACTCTCCTTCATTTTCAACATGGGTGGTCTGACATTTCGAGCTATTTATAACTCATAACTATTTTGAAGATTTAAGAATATTTAATTGGAATATGTCAATAGTTCATAATATAAAAGAGGAAATCCCACACAGATGCATATGTAGTTTACTGAGTTAATAAGCCACTAGGCTTTCCTAACTGCTTAGCCTAGGTGACATATCACGGTGGAAAAGGATACATGTTATGTTGGAATCAATCTGGGTATGACACCAAGTCAGAGCTAAGATTTGTAAGCATGATCTTAAAATAATTATATAAATTTCCTGTATTAGAGATTCCTCATCTCTAAAATAGGCATGAAAAAACTTACCTTTTAATATTATAGTAAAAGTTAAATAAGTTGGCAATATATGCAAATCACTAGGGACAATTAGGGTTTCAGCCCTAAACAGGACATCTACTTCATACACCCTTAGGTCTTAGGGAACATCACAGAAAGGGGAGTGGAAGGCATGCAAGAGCTGATGAATCAGAGCCTACACCACAGAACACCTTCTTGTGGACTCTACGTGTCAGGTGCATGTGTGAACTCACAGCAACTGTATTCCCACATCAGACTGGACATACCAACTTTCCATCATTGATGGGGGAGGGGCTCTGAAGTTCAACAGCTCTGAGGAGCTAGAGAGAGTTATTGGATGTGATGAAGGGAGACTCTATCATCCTCAGCAGTGTAGACACTAGCAAATTGATCTCACTCAAGGAAATGCCTCACCTAATTAAATTTTAGTGGCAAAAATAGACATGAAAATGGGATGGGGATTTGTTAGCAAAAAGGAGTTTGGTGGAAGGTGGGAAAAAGAATAAAAGATTCATGTTGTAGACACTTCTTATTTGTGATAAAGCCTGGTAATTGTGGACAGTGTAGCGTAAATCGGTGTCACCCAGGAACAGTAATTTATTATCTGTGGTAGGGGAATGGGTAACAATTTATTTACTGTTAATGTTAACTATATGTATGAAGTTTACAAATGTGAATAATGAAATAAAGGGTGTAAGATAAGCCATGAGTCCTACTCCACATGCACCAGAAGCTGAGTCAGAGCTTGCCTGCTGGAGAGGAGAGGTGGGGGTGGCAAGATGACTCAGCTGCTGAAGCCTGCCTTGCCCAGACTGGCAAGTTGACTTTGATTCATGGAAACCACGTAGTGGAAGGAAAGAACCAACTCCTGCAAGCTGTCCTCTGACATAAAAGCATACAGTGTGGTACACATGTGTGTGCAAACCCAACACAAATATATGAGTGTAGTAAAGTTTCTAGTGGATACACAATGAGTTTCACTGAAACCTTGTTTGATTGAATATTTTTCTACTGTTATTATTGTTCTATCATCTCCAAGAGATTTGTGATATATCAAGTATGTGAGGGTAAGCGTGCAAGAAACCTGGGTATAAGTGATATAAAATATCTTTACCACTGGGGGAAAAATCACAGTGAATCCCACCATTGAGCAAGTTATATATTTTATCCAATACCATTCTATATTGCTATGTGAAAATGTTTCAGCAGAGTGGAGCAAATAGCATTAGGCTAGCCAGCATCATCTCCTAAATTTTAGAACTGGAACTGAATTATAAAAGTGACCCAGGAAAATGAGAGCTATTGTATTATGAAAATCAGTATGAGAAGTCATTTCCTTAAGAGTGAAAAATAGAACTTCCTTACATATGATGTAGCTATGACACCCCTAGGTACATACCCAAAGGGCCTCATATCCTGTGACTCGCATATCATGTTCAGAGAAACAAGAAATTGAAACCAGCCTAGATGTTCATCAACAGAAAAACAGATGATAAAAATGTGAGGCATTTATATAATGTAGATTTATTCAGCTGTACACATATCTTTGAATACTGAAGTCTTTCAAAGTAAAAATATGACTCCTCTTTTTGAATAACACACATGCAGATACAATTTCCATGAAAAACAAATAGCTCCAGTTAAATATGCATAGAGATTAAGTTATTTTTCCCTTTTAGTTGCTTCTTACCCAAGATCTTGTTGCTTTAGAAAATAATATAATAATCTAGGAAAGAAACAGTGAAATTGTTTTTTACCCCCTTTTTTATTATTTAGTGTCATCCTGAAATGTAAGGACCAGATAGAGAAGCTAGCCATTGCATAGGCATTGCCAAGGTCATGTTTCCCAGTGCATTGGCCACCCAGGGCATCTGCCAATACTGTTGCTGGCATTTTCACCATGATTTCTGCCAGTGCTATGCCCCACTGGTGGTACAGGCAGCATCAGCACCAATGCTGCCAATGTCTCCTGCTCTTCTTGTCTCACAGCCGTTATGGAGCAGCAGTTCTTCTGCTTGGCACTTGTTCATTTATGATTCAGACCTGACATCCCACAACTTTAATCATGTGAGATAATGAGATTTGGATTATGTCACATTTCAGAGGCATGCACTATGCTCTGAACCATTTCTTCCTTCTGCGTTCAGTATTTACCAGCAACCCTTCAATCAAACTCACCCTTCTTGACCTTTGTCCCCCTCTAGGCTGAATTTTTATTTTTCAAGGAGGTTTTCTGATCCTCCATGTAAACACTCATCCCTGCCTGCTCCCCACCAGCCCTTCAAATTATGCCTGAACACGAGTGAGTCTGATAGGAGGCAAAGCTTAGGTTCATGTAGTGACGACCACCATGTAAGTATTTGTTAATCAGTGAACGGTTGATGCCAACATAAATGCATGAATGGCCTTTACTCTTAAGCTGGCTTTCCTTTTTCTAAAATATTGACTTTGTTCCCAACAGATTACATTTTACTTTTCTACTGGGATGCAAAGAAACCTTCTTGAGGACTTGTGGGCATATAAGTTCCAATTGTCATTTATTTGCACTCAAGTTAAAAATCTTTATAAATATTCGTAGGCTGTTAATTTTTAGGAATGCACATTCACTTATCATGGTGGGGCTAACTTGTAAAAATGAAATAAAATAACAAAATACCCAGTATCCCCTAGAACAAGCTGGAATACTTTCATTAAGGCCCTCAAAATACATTTGTGAAGGGAGCACTGCCTACTAAACTTGACTTAGACAAGAGGACCCTGTGTTATGGTTTGAATGTCCCTGAGAAGTCATGAGTTGAATCTTGACCTCAAATGTGATAGCATTGAGAGGTGAGGCCTTGAGGAAGGACTAAGAACCTTCCTGAAGGAGATTTGTTACCTCATAGAAGAGACACAAAAGAGGCTTTGTCATTTTTGCTCTTTCATTCTCTCTATCATGTGAGGTTGCTGCAGCATTCAAGCTACCATCTTAAAAGCAGAGACCAGGTCCTCATCCGACACCAAACCTACCCACTGCTGCCTTAGTTTTGAGCTTCCCTAACTACAGAGCTGAGAAATAAATTATTCTTTAGGAGTGGAACTTATCAACGCACTCATCATATGCCACCATTTTAGTAGAAGAGTGTGATGATGCTCAGCTTGTCAGCATTCGCTCCTTTTTTGTTTGTTTGCTTAAGATAGGTTCTTACTATACAGCTCAGGCTGACCTTGAATTCATGATCCTTCTGCTCAGCATCCTGAGTGCTGAACTGTACACAGTTTTTCATGTCACTTTAAACACAGAAACTTGTGAGAAAACAATTTGAGCAGTCCAATGTCAAAACGAAACACATAGCATTCTACATAAGAACTCTAAAGCCAGGTACACACTAATTAATTTGAGAAGACAAGGTCATTTGATCTGCGGCTTTTCAAACATTACGCAATGATGCTCTTTCTGTTTGCTTCTTTTCAAAAGACATGCCGCTTGCACAGCTTTATCACCATCTTCCAGGGAACCCGACAAATTGTGTTCACTGAGAATGAACAGATGTAGTGCCGCCTAATTAGTACACCTCTTTGAAGTGCATGGCCCTATCTGTAGTAGGATCACCAGGTTTTCAGAGGTAAGGGTCCCAGGATTCTGGCTTTCCCATCAGTCCAGATTATCTGACTCATAGAGAATTAAAAATGAACTGAGAGTAACAACAAAGATTGCACGACAGGTAAACTGATACAAATCTAATTCCATCTGAAAGAGCTTATTTTATTTAAATTGCCATGGGAAGAAATTGAAAACCCAAGTAAGAGCCAAAAAGAGTAGTCTTGTAAAATATTGCTTTCAGATCTGTTTCAGCCCATTGTCAGGCCCTTTCTTTCCCCTGGTGTCAGGATTTGGTTATGTGGCCTCTAAAATGCTTATAACTTTGTAACTTTCTGGAGATAGTACGAGACAAATGTCCAAAATCATCTCTTAGTTGAAGGGCGTGATGCAGTCCAGATGAGACCAGAATTATTACTTATGATTAAGAAAGTTATGGACATGAGACAGACTATGTGGCTCATGAATAAACAACTTTGCTAATTTAGAAAAATCTTCACTAAGTTAGAATGACAGCTGTCATTTTCACAAAAAGAAAAAGAAATTTCCTCAGCCTTCTCTGACCTCTGGATTACATTCTAGGGTAGAATTCTTCCTATTCTGTTGGTCACTTTTTTGTCTTAGCTACTGCTTTTGCAGTTTAAGAGGCTTAGCAATCTTCATGCCCTTTCTAGTTAGCATCAAGAAGATTAACAAAATAAGGCAAGATAAAGCCTCATAACTCAGAAAGTATATGAATTGCGCATTCAGAAGAGCAAGCCATCTAGCTAAGTGATTCCTTTCCATCTTTGTGGGATATCGGTGTAGGTTCTAATGAGCTCAGTCTCCTGGGGAGCATGTTAATGGTTTTTCCTGCCTCCCCTGATGACCATGTTTATGCTAAGCTCTGATACAGTATACAGGGCTTGTATAGCAATTAGCATTCAAATGGACTAGTGATTTCCCTTTCACCAAGTTTCCTATTTCCAGCCTTCAAAATGGAATCCAATGAGTCAGAGCTTGTAATAATCAAGATACATTAACATTTCAAATCTTAAACAGCTAAGATAGAGAGTGAAAAAGAGAAGCACCATCATCCATGGCTCAGACTGCGTGAAGTCTAAAATGGAATAAAGAAGTGAAGAGGGCAAACTATCATGGCTAATGGGCTATCCACAAATTCAAGAAGCAAGAAAAATAATGCATGCTGCATAGAATGCCAAACAATATTGAAGGGTGGAATATGTTGCTTTTCAGGTTAAAGATATATTGTCTTTAGTCACTGTTTTCAATATAAGTATTAATAAAATTCAAGCAAGGTAAAACAAAATAAACATAGCATACTTGGTTGATGGACAATTTAGAGTGTTTCAAGAAATCATCTGCAATGTGATGGAAGAGCTGGCAATTATTCCATATCAAGCTTGCTAATGATAATCACTTTAGAATCCCCTTCAAGCCTTCTGGAGTAGCTGAAAACGTTGCAGTGACTGTGATGATATTTTTGAGACATATAGTGCATTTGCAAAGCCCAATACAATTCCTTAAAGAAACATGCATCCACTAATAACAAAAACCTGAACAGTACTGTTTAAAATCATCCAATGTAGAACAAGTCAGGGCTTCAGCCTTCAAGTTTTCAGTGAACAGCAATTAAATAGATTAAATAACTCTTCCACATATTATTGCCTTGATCATAATTTTTTTCTTTTGTGAGTCTATGTCTATACTAAGAAAGCAACAAAAATTTACATCCAGAATTTACAAAAAACTATAGAAATTAAATACCAAGGAAATAAAACTGCCAGTTGACAAGTGGGCTGATAAACTGAACAGCGCATTTAAAAATAAAAAGAAATACAAATGATCAACAGTTATTTTTAGAAATAGTTCACATCCCTAACCCACCAGGGAAATTCAAATTGGAACTGCTCTTGAGATCCCACCCCAGTGAATGGCTGTTATTGAGGAATCTGACAACAAATATTGGAGAGACTGTGGAGAGAGAAGAATCCCTATTCACTGCTGGTTAGAGTGCAAATTAATACAGCCATTATGGAAATCAATTTGGAGGTTCAGCAAAACAAAATGAAAAATAGAACTACCTTATGACCCAGTTATTCCACTCTGGAGCATGCACCCAGAGAACTCGTCACTCTATGACAGAAATATTTGCACCCTCATGCTTATTGCTGCTCTGTTCAGCATAGCTGTCCATCAACAAATGAAGAGATAATAAAAAACCTGGTACAAGTATAAAGTGGAATATTATTCAGCTCTAGAGGAAAATGAAATCACAAATTTTGTGGCGAAAATGGATAGATTTAGAATGCATAATATTAAGCAAGGTCGCCAAAGCTCAGAAAAGAAAAAAATACATAGTCTCCTTCATATGTGGATCATAGCTTATAATGCATACGTACAAATATTACAAATAATAAAACAAATGTATGTTTGGGTATAGTATAACCTTTGGAAAAAAGAACACAGATGTAATTTGAAAATAAGAGAAAATGTATACTAACAACTTCACACATATAGGACGCTTCTTGCAAGTCTTTTGAGTGCTTTCACAAGCTATAGCATTTTCAGTGCTGAATACGCCCTTAAGTGGGCAATGCCCCCATGCTTTTCCATGACCAGCTGTGAGACATGAAATGTTAAATTTTGTTTCTCAAAAAAAAATTACTGTAAGCTGCTGTTCTTTCTAAGTACTGCTAAACTTAGTCTATTTTAGTCTTTAAATAAGAAATTTGGACCCTTCAAATAATAGAGTGTCACAATCATTAGAAGTACATTCAAGATAATCTTAATTGTGAAAGTTCTGGTAATTCCTAAGAATATGATATATTGACCCTGAATCTCAAAGTGTAACACAACAAGAATTTGAAAACAATGAGAAGCTTGTTTTCCCCCAGTACTTTTACAATTCTAAAATATATTATTTTCGATGAACAGATACATTTTGTTCTAAAGCGACAGCAACAAAGATCTTGAACAAACTTATAGATCATTTTACTGATCTCATTTAACACTTGGAAAACAATAAAAGGAATGTAAGCATAACCTATTAGGTTTGCAAAAGATCAAAATAGTCATTATTGTTCACATCTTAAATGAATGGGAAAGCAAAGGAATTAAACTACTGTAAACTACCAGTATTTTATTTAAAGAAGTACATTGAGGACATTTATGTCCTACACAAATGGCGAGAATATATTTTTAGCACAATTAACCAAATACCCTAGAGCATCCTTTCATTTCCATGGCTTTAGGATCGTTAATGTGAAATGTAATTTGTACGAAGCTTCTGCAGATTACTAAAGTGTGAAACATACTGTATGCTGGATCTACCTCCCTATAGCACTAAATTAGTATAAAATTTAAGATAATAAGTTTAGAATTGTCTAGTTAAAAATGCTAAGGATTCATTATTAGCACTGAAATTCCGATAAAATTGCGAAGTGGGAGCACTCAGGTGGGCCAGTAGTCTGCAACCAAAGTGTCTGCAAGGGAATTGGGTGGGGATGGGGCAGCACAGTCAGTAACAGTCTTGCAGAGTGGGAGTGTAGTAAGTAAGCCTAGCATGGTAGTGCACCTGTGATCCTTGCACTCAAGGGGTGGAAATAGGAGCAACAGAGGTCCAAGTTCATGCTCAGCTGCATAGGGAGTTTGAAGCAAGTCTGGTCAACATGAGACCCTGTATCAAAATCATACGTAAGTAATGGAAGGAGAAACAAACAAGAAAACAGAAACCAAATTCTGTCGGGGTTGAGAGAGGCTCATTGAGTAAGAGTGATTGTTCTGTTAGCGTGAGGACCCAGGTTCAAATCCCAGGACTTACCTAAAACACAGACATGGCCCAGAGCTTGCATCTCAGCTCTGGGAGTTGAAACAGACAGACCACCAGAACTTGAGGGCCAGCCAACATAGTTGAAATACGGAGTTCTGGCTCAGTGAGAGACCGTCTTTTAGGGCAATAAAAAAGAGAGGGGTAGAGAAAGACACCCTCCATCCTGCCGTGACCTCTGTTTATGTGCAAAGACACACGCTTCCACATACATACATGCAAATGCCACACACACATGTACCACAGATAACATACAACAGAACATGAGTACACACAACAAACAAATAACTCTGTAAGGTAGAGACTGAATAACATTTCCTTTTGAACTGTGACCTGAAGGTACAAAGATGTCACCTAGATCCTGCCCAGAGCAAAAGGGATGCTCTGGTCTCCAAAACCACATCTTCCCATTGTGCCTAATCATACAACAATGTCCAGAATCAAAGTGGCCAAAATCATGATTCCTTCCCTGCACAGGAACTGTCACAGCTCTATCCTAATTAGAAAGAAAGACATTAATTTGGGGTTCTTGGAAATCAAATTAGGCAAGCCAATTTACCTGTCTCATCTCCAAACACAGCACAACTTTTAGAAGTACAGCGGGAGGTAAGGAAAAGGGTGTGGTATGCGATTTGTATTCTAAATGCGTCAGGCTATTACTCTGAAGGAAAATTCTAGGAAACACTTAATGGATTAAACTTGAAAAGGAGTAATGATGTGAAAAAATATATAGGAGAAGCAGCAAATTGCATGCAATAAGGCAGAAAATAAAATTCAGGGAGATTCAGAGTGTTCAAACAGTCGTCGCAGAGGCATCTTGGTTTGCTTTTTTTCTGGGAACTCACATCACAGCTGTAGCAATGTAGGAAAGGGTGAGCAACCTGACCTTAGAAAATTAAAAATACACGGCTGTGTGTGCATCTGTACCATTTAGCATAATGATACCAAAAACCATATTTTAAATGCATCCTGGCATTTAAAGGAAACACAAAGGTACTAAAGTAGAAATTCATTTAATATAACTCATGGTCTACGATGAGCTCAATATGGTAAAAAAAATTCATAAGATTCTAGAAATCTAAAGTTCTGTGCAAATATATGGCATTAGGGAAAATAATACTTCAGCTGTCAAGACAAAATTAATGTCTTGTAAAAGCAATTTTATCTTTTATGCAAATATGGGTACACATTCATAGGACAAACAAATGTATTATTCCTCCAGTGAAGATGGTGGCATGAAATCACTTTCAATAGCATGAGGACTGTCTCTGAGTTATTCATTACAGAAGCCTGAAGCTACGATGAATGGCAGGCAAGGCTTTACAACTTTGTTTTTCTTTTTATTCACTTTGCCTATAAGAGAAGGGTTTTGGGGAAAGAGAATCGGTTGTACAAACCAAGATTTATTTCCTGATTATCAAATGAGAATTAGATTTGTTTTGTGAAAGCTTAAAACAACATCTTCACAATCTACAAAAATAAATCCTGAGATGTCTAAAAAACTTGTTAGAAACTTGTAAGCAAACATGAAAAACATTCTAATAATTTACTCACAGAGCTCCGTGAGATTAGTTGGTTAATTGGACTAATTGTCTACGTTGATGACTTTGAGACAGAAGTGCTTTTTAAAGATATTGCACATTTGCCTATGCTTCTGGAATCCCAGTCCCGTTTGGTGAGCTGCACAGGCCCCAAGGTGCCAAGGGCAGGAGAGGCAGATCTGTGCAGAACTGCCCAGAAAACAGGAAATGTGCTCCAGGCCACTAGTCACAGATGCTCCTAGGGCAGAAGATGGGAGTAATAGACCAATCAGGACAAAAGTGACTTCACTCAAACCCAATGGACCTGTCTTATTCCAAGTTAGTTTCAGATTCGCACATATTCCTGGCACCTAATTCTACTGGTAAAGCTCAGCATACTACTCTAATGCGTTTCTTCATTTCCTCTATGCTGGGAAACTCCTTGGGGAAAAACAACCAGGGCAACTAAGGGGCAACCACAGTGGTTGATACTCAAAATGGCTATGATTATGCCAAGCTGAGTCAAAATAGCTATGACCATGTCATAGTTTCAGGTTTTTTTCCTGTGCTATGAAACGGTGGATGCCTTATTTGTATGTAGCTGCATCATAATCATGCAATTTGCTTACTTAATATGCGACTTAAGTGTTCAAGTCATTAACAATGTAGGATTAGTGATTGGTTTCTTCAAGACAGAGTAATATGTGTATGTACTGTGTGTTTCCAGGCATGCCTTCAACTTAAAACGTTAATGATAACTTTTCCACCCATTTACATTCTATGCGTCCTTCAAAGGTCAGTGTTGAGTTCAAGAGAGTCCTTCTTGAAGTATTGTCAATACTTTTAGACAACATTGATTATAACCATTTCTAACAATATAAATTGACCTCATTTATAATTTGAATGTCTTTTCCTTTAGAAATAGAAAAACAAAATCTAGGGTCTAGATCTGTAATATAGTTGAGGAAGTTAAATTAAGTTAAATTACACTTGCAAGTCTGAATCCTTTCCTTATCTTCTAAAAGCAGCAGCTGCTCACTGAAATGAGTGGAGATGCCACGCTTTCACTAAAAGCCACCACGGCTTTTCCTGAGTAAGGACAAATGGCACCTTTACTACCTGGGTAATACTCAGACCTTATGGCAAAGCAATTGAACCTCATCTGCACATGTCTTGGAGCTGCCTGAAACCACCTCACTGAAGTAAAGAATCCTTTGTCCTTCAAACCTTGTTCCTTCATAGGATGGAGGAGTAGTCAAAAGTATGTGACAAATTTATTGAAAATAATACAGCTGAAAAAGGTACACATTTATGTATATATATATATATATAAATGAATCAAGAAACATGCTGTTATTACTAAAAAAGGAAGCCAGTCCTCTTCAGACCTCAAAAACTCTACATCAAAATCTGAGAGAAGGTGACTCTAGGTATATCTATCTTTCTATCTATTCATCTATTTGTCATCTGTTTTCTGTACATGCATCCATATGTCTCTCTCTGTCTCAGTCTCACCTATCATCTATCTATCTCTTATCTATCTATTCATCTATCATCTATCTGTCTGCTGTCTGTCCGTCTGTTGATCTGTCTCAGTCTCTCTACCTATCATTTTTCTATCATCTATCTATCTATCTATCTATCATCTATCTATCTATCTATCTATCNATCGATCGATCTATCTATTGACCTATGTGTCACCTATCTGTCTCTCTGTGTGTCTGTCTTTGTATCTCTCTCTATCATCTATTTGTCTGTCCATCTGCCTCTGTGTGTGTGTGTGTGTGCGCGCGCGCGTGCACATGCATGAATGCATGTAAAAGTCAGAAGAGGGTATCAGATGTTCTCCTCTATCATCTTCTATGTATTCCTTTAAGGCAGGGGTGTCTCCCTGACTTCAGAGCTTGCATTTTTCTCTACTAAGTGGGAAACCATTATGCCTGTGTGATTCTCCTGTCTATCCATCTCAGAGCTAGGATGACAAGCATGCACAGGACACCCAGATAGTCATGGGGGAGGTGGGATTCAATCCCTGATTCTCATGATTGCCCAGTAGGCACTCTTAGCTGCTTAGCCGTATCTCTAGTTCCAGACTCCACTGTTTTCTGTAATCTAAAGCACTCACTAAGCCACTGAACATAATTGCATTTGCACAAAAGCACTATTTTAGAGACAGAACTTGTGCTGTTTTGTGCGAAAAAAAATGTTATGTGCAATTATCAATTTTAGTTAAATATTATTTCATTATTCTTTTTAAAACGATTGAATCATAACTTTTCTCACTAAAAGTTATCTTGGAAAGAGGGACTTGATTAGTGCATTGTGATATTTGAAATTTTTCTTCTCGAGGCAGTTTAATGACAAGGAATAGACATATTTCTTTCACTATTGCAGCTTTGAGAATTTTTGGTGGTTAGAGCTATTTTAGCTGAAATTTAGAAGTATTACAGGCATGGACTTTCTTGATCCATTTATAGCATTACTTTATGTTCTCTCTTCTGTTTCAAGACTTCCAAGGAATTAATTAAAAGTTGATAGGATTACCCCTGAAACCAATTATCCTTTGTCTGAAATGGTGAGGACACATTATTGAGTTTTCAAATAAATTGAAAAAAATTTCTGTCAGTGAGCCATATTATCTTAATTTATAAACATCAATAAACAAAAATATCTGATTTGTTTGGAATGATTACTGCACACTATATTACCAGTCTCATCTTTTTCTGCCTGCTTAAGTGTCTACCCCAATACATTCCCAATCTTTAACAGTGAACCATCATGCATAATCTTCCTGATATTGAATAGAGTGTTCTAGCTGAGATGTGTCTGGAATTTAGAGAGATGGCATTGCACCAGATTTATATTGTATTTCAATTTCTCAGTTGATGAAGCCCTATAACCTGTTTGTCTTTTCAATCTCACAATATGGAGGAGTGATGGCTTCAGCGACTTTCATCCTCTCACCTTTAAATCCGTTTTCTTGTCACCGGAACATGACTATCCCATTTTAAATAAGCACATTAAATTTGCCTTCTTCACATATGTGCACACACACATGAATATGAGTCTTGCAAACGTTACAGGTAAATGTTGAAATTGCTTGTGTTAAGCTATTTTTCCATATTGTCAAAACATTAAGGGGAAAAAAATAAATTGGTTGAAAAGTGTAGCTTGTGCTTTGCCAGTCTTGTGCCAATGAAACCTTCAGCTAAAGTCACAGTGTAGTCCTCCAGTTACAGCGTGAAGGAGCTAACTCTCAGTGATAAATGAAGAGTAGCTTGCCAAGATCACCCAGAAAGGGATGTTTCTTGGCAAAAACTGAATCTATAAAGTTTGATCCCTAAATCTCTCCGTATTCTTTCGTGCTTTGGTTGATTAGCACATACACTCTGCCCGCTTCAAAACTGAGAGTTTTTGCATTTGATCACAGTACGCTTGCAGGCCAGCTCCTATATTAATGCACCTTCAAAGCAGCCTGGCCTTTAGCTGTTGCTAAAAACCTTTTAGGGAAAAAGAGTCAAAGCATTTTCAAAAGTGTTCCTGTCTGCTTTCTCTATGATGCAAGTCAAGAGTGGCTAGAATGGGGCCCTATCTGCTATTTTAATCTTTCGAATATGTGCACTGTGACCTTAGACTAAACAACTCCAAGACTGTGTCTGCCTTCTTTTGTTCTTTAATGATGATCTTACATCAAGGGTGCACAGGATTGCACCTCTACTTCTGATGACACTGGGGAGTGAGTCCATCCAAGTGTTTTCTTCTATGAAATATGTGGGGGCTCTTGGATGCCAACCCCCAGACTTCCTTTGTTCAGAGAAAGCATTGATTTCTTTGCTACATGTGCTTGATCCTCTCCCTCCTTTCGGAGTTGGCTTTGCACTCACAGCCCTTACATTTTATAAACAAAGGAAATAATGTTAGAACAGTATGATTTCAAAGCTGTTTCATTTCCAATAATCACAATGAGGCACCAAACTTAATCCTCTGAAATTAATGGCAAATATGTTAGCTTGCATGTTATTGCAGAATCAATGACTGATTGGAGGGGGAAAGTGAGAAAACATTCACTTTTCAGTGCTTACTACTGCCTTTATTATGTGAGTTTTAACCAGTTAACAACCAAGGCACAGGGACGTAACTGGAACATGGCTTCAAAAGCAAGAGAAGATAGTTCTCAACATGTTATTTAAACAGAGGCCTTTACAACAGGAGTGAACAATTTTCTGCCTAACTGTACATTCTACATGTTGTCCTCTAGCCTTTTCTTTCCCTCTTGGTGATACTGGGGTTGGTAAAAACCCAGGGCCTTGCAAGTAAAAGGAAAAGTCTTCACAAGAAGGCTACATCTCCAGTCCACAGACATTCACTAATATTCAATAATCAAAATGGTAGGCAGTTGTCAGTCAGAGTAGCAAGGGCATCACTTGAGGAAATCTCAACAATGTACTATTTTCTTATATATGCTCAAATATGATTTATCTTTCTAATTCTTCTTTTTCTTATCATTAGGCTTTTAGTAATTGATGCTGATAATGGACAGATTTTTTTCTATCTATATACTTTTCTAATAAGTAGAAAAAGTAACAACAAACAGCATATTACGAAATTTTATGATTATCTAAATAATACAATTACAATTCCAATAAATTCCTATCAATTATGCAATAGATTATTTATTTTATGCTATATTAAAGACTGGGCAAAAGTACAAATAAAACCAGGAAGCACTACTTGGCTTCTGAATTGCCGCAGCCTAAGAAATCCCACATAGCTGCATTTTTTACATATCTGGGTGAGAGCTAGTGTCTCTGCTATGTTTAGCTCTTTTATCTTAGGGTCACCTGAGAACTGTGTCAGTATGTCCTTTCTGTTCCCTAATGAAAATGTCAGAGCTCAAGCTCGAAAGCACTAAATAAAAGTGATCCAATGAGTCCCCTACAACTGTTCATTTTGTGGCCGACTCTATCCAAAGGCAGCATCGCTCCCTGTTGCTATTTCTGAGTTAAGTCTCTCATTATCAGGATATATTATCAAACAGGTTTTAGGATTGTCAATGTGAAATAGCTGCTCTTGACAATGGTCAAACTAACAATTCAAAAGCAGGATGGAGGATATATAATTAGTTCAGACTGCTAAACGGAGGAGACTTAAAACTACTGATCACCCAAACACTAAAGTCATCTTTCAAATATTTCTAAAAACCTCTCCAATTCATATTTATGAAGAATATTCCTGTGCAAATCATCAGGAAAATAATCAAATCTTAAAGGTAGTGTTCACAATTATGAAGAAAAATAAAACTTTAAATTTTTTTTCATAATTCTAAAAGCTATATCCATAGAGACACTTTCTAATTTGAGATTAGTATTTTTAACTTTTTCACTTAACATATATACTGTGAACTTTCTTATACCCTTACAAATATTTAACATATAATGTAGTGAATAGGGGAGCATGGGCCTGCTTTCATCCCACC
>LOJH01031090.1:0-16925 GCA_001685095.1 Ellobius talpinus | reverse complement strand
GCTTTGCTTTTCTGGTCTTCAGCTTGAACCCCAATATCTGTCTCTAGGTTTTTATTGATCGTGCTACAGATCCCCTCAACCCCGGTGATTCCATTCCGTCCTCTTAGTTATTTTATTATTGGATACACACTTTGTGTGTTTGTGTTTTACATCTCTAACTTTGACAATAGAAGCCTGGAGTATCACAGCTTATTGTATAAGGATTTGGAGATAATGTGGGCCAAAGTCTAGGTCCTAAGAGCAGTGGTAGAATAAAATCTCATGTGATGTTTAGCCCAAAGGAGGCCATTGTTTTGTCCCTTCGTGGCTCATTACAGACCTCCCAGGCACTATTTCTCCCATCTCCATGCCAGGCCATGGATTAAAGTGACTGACTTGGAAATGTGACTCTTGCCCTCTGGAAGTCTTGGAACTATGATACAGTGTCCACTTGCCACAGTAAAGGACACATAGTCTGTGACAAAAGGCAAAAGCACATATACCACCCTCACTGCCACTGGCCTCAAATCACAGCTCTGCCTGTGGCCTGGGGACACTTTACCTTCTCCAAGCCTCCATCCATCAACTCATTGGTGAGGTGAGGGTCATAATCCACAGACATCACAGGTTTGCTGTAGGACTAAATAGCTCACACAGACAGACCCCAGGCAACAGCACTCACAATACACTACATGGACAATAAATTATCATTTGCTATTGAGCAAATACAGGCCCCAGTCAACTGGAAATACACATCGAATAGGTGCTCAGAATGAGCGAGATGCTGTTGCTGGGCGTGAATTTTACGGACCACAGGCAAACCTGTTAAATACTGTTTCATCTAAACAAAAAGGCTTTCAAACTCGAAAGGTACCCTCCGCATTTTTGAGACAAGCAGGCCAAGTTGGCCTCAAACTTGCAATCCCCCTGCCTCAGCTTACTAAGCTCTAGGATTAAGAGTAGGAGTCACCATGCTCAACTGCAAAGGCACTTTGATGAAAACAATTTGTAGTATGAATACCAAGCACATATGTCTTGAATTTACCAGGTGAAATTTTATTATAAGACCAAGGTTGTATGATTTCTGTACAGTGTATCTCCCAAATACTCATCCAATTTCTAAAGCTTGAATAAAACATTTACACAACTGTAATATCTTGTCTTTGCAAAACCTTGCTACAGGTGTGTCAAATGCTATAATCAGTCCACCAGATAGATGCTGACTGAAGTTTAAAAGACAGAATCTAATAACATATTTTGGAGTTCCATAAAGCTTGGAAAGTAAAACTAACTCGCAACCATGGAACGGAGTGAATTTTGCACTTTCGCTCTTAATTCATTCCAAAAGCATTAAAACATATTTCAAAGATTTCAAACATACAATTACTTTTGCTGTCACTCAAAGTGTAGACTCAACATCAAGAGAGAGGGAGATAGAGAAAGTGAGAGAGAGGGAGAGGGAGAGAGAGAGATGCTTTTATTGGTTTATCTGAATAAATAACTTTAATGAATAAAATTGTTTTTCAAAACAATTTTTCTATATATGTACAATTCACAAAGATCAGCAAATTAGGAAAAAGAGGCATTGGTAAAGTGGACCATTTCTCCCATCTCCCCTTCAAAATGCAAATACGACAGACTCCAGAGTCCCCACACTGAATGGGCAATAAAGTCCACAAACAGAAGAGCAGCTGCTTAGAGCCAGTCCTTCACAGGCCTGGATCAAATGTGTCTCCATGAAGGTAGAATGCACAAAGCACCTGGACCATTGGCTTGCCCCATTCTGCTTCCCTTGCTTGCTACTGGCTCCAGTTTTCTTATTCTGTGACTGCCCCATTTGAAGCCTGAATTCCTATGTAGCTATACCCACCCTAGGCACGCACCTAAGCATGTACATGAAGAGAGAGTCCTTACTGTCAGGACTGCAAAATCCCAGATTTGCAACCTTCCAGTTAAGAGATCTGTCCATCAGGCTGAGGAAGACTACCCCTATGAGCCAGATGCTGCCCCACCCCGCATCCTGTAGCATTATAACCTACCTACTAAAGGATGGAATCAGGAAAACACAAGCTAATGATTTTATTATAAGAATGATAAGAAGAATCAGAGAAACAAGTTGCTCCGGTGTCAAACATGAGAAATGTATTTTGATTTTGAACCTTCCTTTCTGATATTGCTTAGCTGACATATGAGCTTAAAGGAGGCCCAGAAGGTGGAACCTGAGGAGAAGGAGCCTGTGCACAATACAAAGAAATTGGATTTGTGTGCTTGTAAACTGCAGCAGTGCAAGCAGGAAGCCATGAGTTCAATCCCCAGAAGGTCTGCACTTTTTGTTTTTATTTTTGTTGTTGTGGTTGCTGTTGTTAAAAAAAAAAGCCAAGCATAGCAGTGCCCTAAGTCTGTCATCCCAGCACTGGCTGAGCCTGGTGTGAGAAGATCCCTGGGGTTTAGGACCAGTCAAATCTAATCACTGAGCTCCAGGTTTAGTGTAAAGAGCCAGACTCTAAATAAATAAGTAAATAAGGTAGAGAATGATTGAGGAAGACACTGCAAGTCAAACTCAGGCCTTCACCTGCATATATCCACCTGTGTACACACACACATATGTGTACACAATACACATATACACACTCCAGCACACATACACCTGTGTAAGCACACACACTTGCTCACACATACACCTGTGTACACAATAAACACATACACACTCCAGCACACATACACCTGTGTAAGCACACATACACTTGCTCACACATACACCTGGGTACACAATACACACACACTTTGGCAAAAGAGAGACAGAGAGAGAAATTAGGTCCATAGGCCAGCAAAGTGCCAAGGATTTGCTGGACAAACGAGATAGCTTGTGTTTGATCCCTGGGACCCACAGTGGGAGGAGAGTATCCATCCCCTACAGCAGTCACTACTACACTTCCATCTGTTCTCTCTCTCTCTCTCTCTCTCTCTCTCTCTCTCTCTCTCTCCTCACACACACAAGCACACACACATACACAACAAGCTCAAAATCTATTTTTATAAAAGACATTTTATTGCTAAAAGCCTATGCTTTTTTGTGGCATTATGGTGATCAGGAGAAATTTATCAAACCATTCCTACATACCATGTACTTGCTAGGATCAGTTTTATTTATTATTCCCCTCCACATTTCAGTGGGAAAGATAAGCTTTATCTGATGGTGAGATATTGAATAAACAGATGCCTCAGGCTCAGCCCCATTTCTTAGCAGCCTTGGCTTCAGAGTTGCTGTTGCTTCCCCTGTTCCAGAGTAAACTGGAGCCTTATTCATTGCACACATAGCCCCTCTCCCTATCCAGTGTAGCACACAATTTCTAACTTCTTGGCCCGAAAGGCAGCACGTCAAAGTAGGTGACATACTCTGTGATAATGAGCCAGCTCTGCCTTGGATCGGCCTCTGAGGGCTGGCAGCTGAGAGTTTTCTGTATCTGTCTGGCACCCTAGGAGAAAGGGGATGCTACAAGGAAAGTCATCTAGCAAGCTGTGCATGCAGGAGACAGCCAGTCATGAGGACGGATTGGTAAGTGGTCAGGAGCTGCTCTCTGGTAGCTGGGGACAGTTAAGTCACTGAGGATGGGTTGGTACGTGGTCATGAGCTGCTCTCTGGCAGCTGGGGACAGCTAAATCACTAAGGATGGATTAGTAAGTGCTCATGAGCTGGTCTCTGGCAGCTGGGAACAGATACGGTACAAGAAAGGCACAAAACCACATCATGGTGTGTCAGAAGGAGAGTGTCTGAACACAAGAATTCCCGCTAGGAGGAGATGCATCCCGTACAAAAACTTCTAGCCTGCGGCTGGAAAGAAATGTCAAAAACGGGCATCTATGCAATGTCACTACAAGAAAATCAAATAAGAAACAAAGAGAAAGCGAGAATAATCATCAGAAAAGGCATCTTCATAGAGAAGACAAAATTATAAATCAAACATATTGACATGACCTCACAAACAAAAACCCGAATCAAGCTACCTTACCTAAAAAGCAAGAGCTCATAGCAAGCATACAAGGGTCAAAGAAAGCTATGGCAGAACATCGGGAAATGAAACTCAATCTGGTAGATACCAGGGAACAAGCATTAAACCAGCAACAAACAGGCCGGGATAAACACAGGAAACAGGAAACAGGGATGACAGGAATTAGAAGAGCATAATACCCACCCACCCCCAAATGCCCAATCATCCAAAAGAACTGGGGTGAAGAGTAAAGCGGAGAGACTAGAAACACTTGAGTGGGCTGAGAGATGGCTCGGAGGTTCAGAGCCTGGACTGATCCTACAGAAAAAACAAGTTCAGTTCCCAGCAACCACCCAGGGGATCTGATGGATGGCCTCTTCTGGCCTTCATGGGTACCAGAACATCACACACGCACACACACACACAGACACACACACACAGACACACACACGCACACACACACACATTTCTTTTAAAAGACTTACATATCCACCACACTTAACATCCCTAAGAGGTGAAAAAGAATAAAATAGGAAAGTTAAGTATGGAGTTCAAAGTGATTTTCAGAACGCAGGTCACTGAATCCCAACCAAAAATGACACAAAACCCCCAACCCTGAATCAGGTTTTACTGAAAACATAGAGGAAAACTTGTTGCTAGCCAAGGTACCAAGCTTAGGTCTGAGTGTTCTCTCCGCAGTAGTTCTCAACATTAGAAGGCATTGGAGGGATGGCAGGAAGTAGTCATGGAAACTGTTGAGCAATGGACACCACTGAATGGTCACTCGAGTACAGAGGCAGACACTGAGGACATGTGGTGACTGAGCCCTTCTTGAGGAAACCTTGAAAAGCAGAGTGCAATGCAATACAGAGTTGAATATTGGGGACTCTACTGAACTTTAGGACATAGTACAAGCAATTGTGGGGATTATGATCGCAGGACAGAATGTAAACATTAAAAGCTCTAATGAGGGGGTCAGCAAGATGGCTTGCCAGGTGAAAATATGTGCGATAAAAGCCTGATGACCTGAGTTCTCATGGTGGAGGACGCATACTCTTTCTTTTTTCTTTTCCTTTTTCTCGACCCCACAGAGATCCACCTGCCTCAGTATCCCAAGTGCTGGGATTAAAGGCATGCAACACCACTGCCCGGCTGAGAGCCTACCTTTAAAAGCTGTTCTCTGGCCTCCAAATGTGCACCATGGTACTCCTAAGCACTCACGCACCATGCTCACACACATTCTCACATCATCATCCTCACCGCAATAGTTATAAAACCATCTTTAAAAGGCATACTAATAATACAGAAATATGATAGCAAAGGTTTGGAGGGAAAGAAGACAGGGCAATGGCTGGATGTGCCAACTCAAACATCACCCGGCAGGACAGGTGATAATGGCTTCACTGATATGAAGAAGTCATGAAGTTTAGCTGAAGCTCACTGCCAACTCTAATGAACTTAACATAAAACCTACAGAACGACCGACAGTCCAGTGAGTTTAAGAGGAACAGAGGGAAGGGGAAATTGCAGAAAAAAAAAACTGTTACTCTTGGTCAGAAAGCCAACAGAGAGTTGTGTAAAGAAGTAAAAATGTAAACATCACTGATAAAAGTCCCCTTAAAAAGTATTCCATTGACTTCTCAGAACTTACTGCTTGGAGCTGAGATGAGCGGCACGCAGCTTTAAGAGCGCCACTTCAGCAAACATCCATGCAATTGTGTGACACTAGCTCTTGACCAAAAACACGAGCCTCTGCCCAGCACCACTGTCAATCAACATCAGAAATAGGATGTGTCATCCTCAGAACGGCAGCCAGGATGCGCCTCCCCACCCTCCTGGGTTGCCAGGATACAGGCAGGTGATTCAATCCCTAACCATTGGACTGATTACCCAGAAACTTGGTACCGAAGAGAACAATATGAGAAAGTCATCTTTGGTAACCATGGCAGAAGTTCTAGGATCAAGAGCTCAAGGCAACCACTGCAGTTAGGAGTGGTTTGAACACTGTTTTTAGCTGTCTGCCTACATGTCCCTCATTCTTTACAATGCTCAGCGAACGTGAAGCTCCCTTTCCGCATGTGCACTAGGGTAGAATTCTGCTGTTCAGGATTGGGAATCGTTCACAGCTATGCACAGGACTGACAGAGCACATGCTTAAAAAGCAAGAGACAAATGAGAAACTCTCAACTGTTGAGCACACTAAGCACCTAATATCTCCATAAGCTCAAGAGGGTTCCCTACCCAGAACCTTTGAACAAAGAGCCAACTGTCTGTGAAGCATGCTGCCCCAAGAGTGTGTTAGCTATCCCAAATGTAAGTTAAAGAATAGTGTCTGTTAGAACAAAGCTCAGCTTTAAGCACTTGACTACACTTGAATCATCAAATGCTAAAGCATTCCAAATTGGGAAAATGAAGCAGCTGAATCTCACTATGCCGGCATGCTGGAATTCCTTGGAGATTTCAAGGACAATGATTTGAAACATGTCTAAAGTGTTTATTCTAGGCTCCAATGCTTGCTTTCGAAGCCCAAAGTGGAACCAAGTTCATTGCCAACTGGGAAGGGATTAAGGGATGATGTCATTACCATTGTTCCCTCTCCTAGTCTTAGCTAGGAAGAACAGGGTAACACACACAGTACTGCTGGAGTTGGGAAATAAAGCCTGCAGCCAGTGGGTATGACTGGTTCAAGGATGCGCTCACTACTTTGGGATCTTCGAGTTGAGGGCAAGCTCTCCTAGGCCAGTGGTTCTTTGTGTGGTTCCACGATCACTGTCTGCTTCTCTTGGCAAGTTCTCAGTTTCTGGTCTTGAACTGCAAACTCTTTAGGTGGAGCCCCCAGCCCTGTTTTGTGAAAGACCAGTATTTCTGATACTAGCATTTGACAACCACTCTCTCTGCAGCATAAGACACCCCAATAAATGGGTGATCTACTGAGGAGACAGGAACAACAAGGAAAATCTTCTTGATGACACATTTCAGACTTATCTAACTTCATTCCCCTTGCTCAAAATGAATACAGCTGTCTCCTGGGATCATCAGATATGAAGGAAACCAGGGTCTTAGGTAAAAAACCTCCCAGGTTTTTTCTGTTCTGAGACAGTGTGTCATATAATCCAGACTAGCATCAAACTCCATGTATAGCCAAGAATGGCCTTCAATTTCTGACCCTCTTGCCTCTTCTTCCCAAGTACTAGCTGCATGCCACCATTCCCTGTTGACAGAGGTTTCTGTCCCACCCAGTCCTGCAGCTGTTCAGTCCCAAAGAAATGCACAGAGGCCTGCATTAATTATAAACTGGTTGGCCTATTAGCTCAGACTTTTTATTAACTCTTATAACTTACATTAACCCATAATTCTTGTCTATGTTAGCCATGTGGCTTCGAACCTTTTATTGGTGAGGCAGTCACATCTTGCTTTCTCTGTGTCTGGGTGACAACTGTAGACTGTGCCTTTCCTCTTCCCAAAATCCTCCTGTTCTCATTGCCCTGCCTCTACTTCCTGCTTGGTCGTCCCGCCTATACTTCCTGCCTGGTTACTGGCCAATCGGTGTTTTATTAAACAAGTACAAGAGACAAATCTTTACAGAGTACAAGACCATTGTCCCACAGCACTTCCCAGTGTATGAGGTGCTGGGAACCGAATCAAGGGTTTTATACTTGCTAGGCAAACATGCTGCTGTCTAGTTTACACACCCATTTCCTTTACCTATAGTCAGTTTTTCAAGCTCTTTCTCATTCCTGTCAATCACGGGAGGAATGTATAACATTATTTTATTACAGCATCATATTCTTGTTCTAATGAATTGAAAGCATTTCCCAAGTTTCCTCCAAAAAATAAAAAATAATACCACGAAACTAATGTTTTTGGCTTGTTTGTGCTAAATTTCATCTGTAAGGATGTTTTGCTTAATGTATATTGAAGGAGCAGAACAAACTCCATTTTGAGAGAGAACTCCATTTTAGACAGGATCTAACTAGGGGGTGAATGCAGCCCAGCAAAGTCATAAACATTCCCAAGAAACTGTGCCAGCCCTGGTCACAGTGACCCACCATGGTGTCCAAAAAACATCTGCTTGCTTCAAGCGTCATTGTAGTTACCTGATTAACCATTGTGTTGGCTGTTTTGAAATTTCCCTATATCCCATCCAATGAATTCAAAAGTTGTATACTTTTATCCAGTCCTGACACGCCAAGACCTGTGCCACCCTGCCATGCAGTTTTCCCTTTAAAATCTCCTTACCCTGAAGCCTCTGGGCGGTTCTCCCACACTTGCTGCGGGATTATGGCCCATGTTAGCTAACTTGTAATCAATAAACCCACTTGGGTTTTGCATTGGATGCTGACTCTGTGGTGGTCTTTGTGGGTCCCCCGACACAAGCACAATGTCTGTGCACGAGGGCAGCTGGTGCCCATGGAGGCCAGAAGATGGCATTGGGTTCCATGCAACCGGAGTTACAGATGGTTGTGAGTCACTATGTGGATGCTGGGAATCAAACCTGGGTTCTCTGCAAGAACGGCAAGTGTTCTTAACTGTCAAGCCATCTCTCAAGCGCCAAGAATTTTTTTTTTTCAAATCAAATTTTAGGCTTGTCTTTCCTACAGATTGCTCCTTGCTCTTACTGCTTTTATTTTAAAAAGTTTTAGTTCGTTGTAAGGTCACCATATTTCACATATATTGCATTAAGCATTTGATCCTCATTTGTCCTATTAAATAAGAACAGACCAGATGGATATTGCTCTACTCTCTCTCCTGAGCAGGTTTGAGGCAATTAAAAATGATTATTTTTACTACATATTTTATGTGTCAGCCAGATGTTATCTGTGGTCATTTCTGGAAAGGATCACTCTGTGGAGGTTACAAAATACGTATTTTCCTTTGGGAGACTGGACTTCTGAGTGTGATCAAGAAAACACATGCAACTGATTTACTCTTGTATGCTTGTTCCCAGGACAGAATTGGCCTAACGTCTCATCACCTATGAAGGCAAAGATCTATTCAAATTTTCCTTCTTCACATCTCTGCATTCTGGCCCTGTTTGTGTTGTGTCAGACACAGAAAACAAACAAAACCCATCTGGTTGATGGAAGAGAAATGAATATCAGCTTCCCACTGTACTTCTTCCAAAGGACTGATTTGCCTTTTGTAAGCTGTCTACACACGCCATAGTAAAGACTTGGCCCACTCAAGACCTTGGGTGCAACTACTTATCACACGGACATGCTTCCAGAGATCACAACAGTTTTTGTACAGCTCTCTCTTTCTATTTTTCATGCAAGCTAATTGATCTGCATTTCTCAATAGTGTTGAAATGATTCAAAATGGAGGCAAAGAATTCACAATTATTAAGCTGCTATAGTTACACAAGTCATTTTTGACCCATGTATATACAAATTAGAATCCACATAATTTTTCTAAAACAACATATAATCTCTTTAAAAATGTAGATCTATAGGTCATCCAAGATTATGACATTATGATCAACAGAAAACCTCAACCACACTAGTACATAGTAGAATGGCAAGGTAGAGGTGGCTTCTAAAACACTAAATCCCAGACTACATTTAGTTCACGATTTTGAATCAACAGCGAATCAACAGGCAAGAACATTTCAGTTTCAAACACCTGACCTTGTCCTGTCAAATACTACAAGCCAAGAATGTGGATTCTGGCTTCAGCTGTGACTTTGTCTCTGAAACAGCATCTCACTGTAGCCAGACTGTCCTGGAACTCTTCATGTAAGTCTCCTTGTAGACCAGGATGGCCTTGAAGTCACCGAGACCCATCTTAAAGGTGTGCACACCCCCCTCCACACACACACAGCTTCAGCTCTGGCTGGACTATAACCTCAAGAAAGAGATTTTTCTGCTCCCCTGTGCAAAATGACAGGGTTGAACTAGACTATCCTCTGAAGTCCCTTCAGGTCCCTATTTCATAGGATGCTTTTAAGAGTCAGGTTTGGGCCTACCACGCTTTATTATTGCCACACTGTAACCATTTGGGGGGAAGAAGAAGGTCTTCCTGTTAACTGAATCTTATTACACAGAACCTGGCCATTCATTTCCTGCTTTGTAAAACATCTGTCCCTAATGCTATGAAGTTCTCAGATCTCCTTAGAGTAAATCATGGTCACCTCAGAAATGACTCCTTCCATCAGACAGGATGTCACCATTAGAGTCATCAGTGTAGCATGTAGCTAAAGAGTCAGGAAAGAAGGGCCAGGAATGCCTCATGAAGAACCCCAAAGTCCTTGGAACAAATTGTCCCTCAAAATAAAACGTTATTTACCTTCGGATCAGGCCACACTCACCAGCTCCTAATGGGTTTGAGAGTCACCAGTCTTAATCTCCTGCATGCATCTGTAACTGTCCATGGAGGTCCATTTCAAGGGATGCCTCATATAAATTAAAATTGAAGATAATGATGCCTGCTCACTTGATCAACTAAAATGACCAGCTGGGTTTAATGGGAGGAAAGCAGAAACCCCACTGAAATTAGAAAGTCTTTGAAGGTGATAGGGTATCATTATTTCTCGGTAATGTTTCTTCTCCAAAGGTGACTGGCCACTGTGCTCGTGAGCACCAAGGCCAACAGATTATGAAGCTGGGTACGGCACTCAGAGCTAGGGCACAAGGCAGGAGTCAGCACTTTGCTATGGCACTAGGAAAAGCAGGGTTTCTCTTCTGTTCTTATTTTAGTTGTTTCCTTTACAGTTAGCAAAGGGCTTTGTGGGAATTGCTTAATTGACTCCCGAGAGGCAAATTCTAATTTAGATTGGTACAAAGTGTTTTCTCTTTCCAGCCATAAAAACGTTTTCTTGGATTTGTTCTAATTATCCTTGGGGTGATGTGATCTTGGGTCTGAAAGCACTGTTACGTCACCTGCCCTCAGCCCCTCATTTCACAGAGGCCGACACGGAGGTCGAAGGAGCACACAGACTGGACCAAAGTCCCAAGGGGAGAGACAGGCAGAGGCTGGGCTAGATGTCTGCAGACGAGACGATGCCCAGGACTGACTCAAGACGGCACTTTTGCTCCTGATTAACAGGGGAGTATTCAGAGGAGGGAGGGAGGGAGGGAGGGGGGAGAGAAGAAAGAGAAGGACTGGTTGATTCTTGATGAAAAGGCACCATTTTAAAAAGCTCAGGTTTTAAAAGCTCTCATGGTAGAGGTGTCAGCAAGCAAAGGAACTGGTAGGAGGGAGGAGCCACAAAGCAAAGGAGCACACAAAGAGTGAAGGCAGTCAGTCACAGCCCTGTTCGGGTGTCCCTAGCTGCCTGAAGGTGACCCACAGAAGTGGCTGCAGGCTCAGCAGTCAGCCTCCTACTCAGCTTACTGATTATTCCTTTATTCTTGTAGTCCCAGGTATGAAGTCCACGGCCTCTCTCACAGGCTACACAAGCACGCCATCCCTATACCATGGCTACTTCTCCAACTTGGGTTCATCTGTGTATGCACACACGCACACGTGTGTGCAGGTCAGTGCACGAGCATGTGCGGAAAGCAGAGACCGGCCTTTGTGTGGTTCCTCAGATGCAGTCAGCCTGGGTTTTGGACACGAGCCCGTAACTCACTGCACAGTAAGACGCATGCTCAGTGCTGAAGTTACAAGCAGATGCTGCCAGTTCTTCTTCTCTTTTCTTTTTAATAATTTAAGGAGACTAAAAACAACAACGATGCCAAGTCAGACAGGGTGGTATCCACATCATTTTCAAAGCTCCAGTCCAGACGCCCTATCCCCACCAAAGTAAACAAAACAAATATACAAGCAGAGACTTTTGTGTTTAAAAATTCAGTGGTATTCACATTTTCTTAGAACAACATCAGGATCTCATTACAAAACAATTAATGAAAGAGTTCCGCCCAGCGCTGAAATTCAGGTGGACATCCAGGAAGGGCCCCACATTCCCAGGCAGCAGAGGAACACTGAGAAACACATTTTCACTTTTATTATTACATTTGACTTATTTACTACGTGTCAGCAGTAGGGGGCACCGCATATGTGGACATCAGAAGACAACTTCCAGAAGCCTGCCCTCTCCTCCCCCATGCAGTTACTCAGAACTAAACCAGTGGTCAGGTTTGGTAGCAAGCATCTGTTATGCCAAGCCCTCTTGCCTGCCCTGGAATCTCAAGTCAAGGGAAATTTAACTTCATTTTCTCCTCAGAAATTGCTGCAATATAGGCTATTAGGAACACTTTATTCAGAGTTTTTTTAGAGAAAACCTTCATAAAATTAATAAATGTGGACCTCCTAATAATTAAGAGCATTCAGCCTTACTTGATCTGAGTTCCACATATAGATTCAATTGATTTGTTTCTCTTATTTTTGAGTTAATTTCAGGGAAGATTTTAATGGAGAAAAGTCAGTTACATATTCTTAAATTACATAACCTTGGCAATTATGCAAAAGACATTTTTTAAAAACTTGTTGTGAGATGCTTTTCTGGGCTGGCTGCTGGCCTAAGACATCGGAAGATCATAATAAGCTGGATATTGTCCAGTCACGTGGTAGTATATCTGTGAAGAAAACCAGTATCATAAATTAATAATTAAGCAACCATACACATAAACTAGTAATTACCCCACTGCACTGCAATAATCTTACTTGGCACTGACCAGCAAGTCTTTCAGCAGATCTTGCACCTGATCTACAGCAGGTGCGGGTTTGCTTGAAGGAGGTAGAGCCCTGATTCTGATGTGCTCAGTCTCTACTCCCTCCAAGGCCAAGGTCTTCCCACTCACCTGCTTCTCAATGTCTAAGAGCAGAGAACTGGCACCTATCCGGAAGAGGTCAGGGGTCAGCCACTCATCCCCCAACTCTTCCTTTACAAGAGAGAGCCAGGCTAGGGACTCCTTTGCAGTGCGGATGCCTCCTGCAGGTTTAAAGCCTACCTAAGGGGAGGAGAGAAGAGTAGCCATGTTAGTAGGCTGATTTCAAAAGTGACACTGTGAATGACCAGTCTTGAGTCACACGTCCCTCCCTAGTCTGCTTCACTTCAGCAAAGGTAACTGTTTCAGTAGAGCCTGACTTGACTATACTCCAAGACAACATTTCCACCATAAATGGGGACTGGGCAGTTGCTTCTAAAGAGACAAGAATGAGGGCACATCTCACTGAGTCAACCTCTACCATCTAGACTAAATCTGTAAGGAAAGTGTCAACAAACAAGAAAATACACCACAGGTGTCCATCCCGTCTACACTGCTTCAAATGAGCCCTCATCTTGTGTACTAAAGAGTGGATCAGTGTGGCCACGAGGTCAACCTAATCAAGCTGGCAGCTGTCCAGCAAGGAGAGCTAACACTGGCTTCAATCAACTTAATTGCAGACTTGTTCTCTGAGGCTGTAGGTACACAGAGTTCTACAAAGCAGGCAGATCGTTAATGTAAGCATAGGAGAAAAATGTCATACTGCTTTCAAAAGTTTATAGGGAGGGCCAGAAGCCAGCCAATTCGTGGCTGAGAGGCTGCGAGCCACCTTGAACCCATGCTTTCCCAGAGGACTGGAGTTCAGTTCCCAGCACTCATGTTGAGGGGCTCTAACTCCAGAGATTCTGGTGCCCTTTTCTGACTTCCACAGGAACTCACACACACATAGTCACATAGTGCACACAAACACACAGGCATGCACACATGCACTCACAAATACATCCTAAAAAAGCAAAAGACACAATCCAAATCCAAATCAGCCAATATATGATGTTGCTACACAAGGTCTGATATGCATTAGGAAAAGCACAGGTTACATGTTCTTGTGTAAGCTAATACATTTTTAAGGGAGAGAATATGGAAAACAAATCTGTAGTGGAATCAGTTATGATATATTAAACTGCAGCTTCTCTGGGGTGGTACCAAGTGTGGCCTGGGAAGGGGGGGTTTTGCACCATATAGCATGGCTTACAGCGGTGAAGGAGGAACCACAGTCTACGGCCTCCTGGGCTTGCTGTCAGCAACTTACAGGCCACGCCTGGCTTGCAGGTACACACACAAATGCACACAGGTTCTTTTTGCTGGAAATGAAATGTGATAAAGTAAACAGGGTGTGCCTTGCACTCAGCTTTTGCTTAACACTAAGTGAGGCATCTGCTGCTAAGTGGGCAAAAGAACAACCATAAAGAAAGGAAGCAAAGACAAGCGGAACTCCATCCTGTACCGCTGAGCACGGATCTTCTTTGAGATCTGTTTCTTGCTGTGCGACAGCTGTCTTAGGAAGGGACATGTTCACGTCTACACCCAAGAACAACACAGGTTAGCATGGCCCATGATCATCCACCCAAGAACTATTATTTCTTTGGTCCCCAACAGCATGCTTTACTTCTAACGGCGGAGCTCATGAAACACAGACGCCAAGGGAATCTCACATGCATAGCAAGTTGAGTATCTGATTTTGATGTTCTCAGGCCAATGCCTTACCAAAACCTTCTGGGACCCAGCAGAGTCGGTTTGGTAAATGACTTTAGGCATGAGTCCCATGGCCTAACTAGTGGTGACCGCTACAGCTGAAAGAAAAAGATGAGTTTCTCCTTATACAACTTTTCTTTGAAAACAAGTGTTTTTAAATTGTCGGATTTGTATCCATGCAGAAAGACCATCAAGCAGGAGACATTCATGGTGGATCATCATCATTTGAAGGCAACAATGTGTATTCTTCTTATCTGTACTCAACACTGTGAATTTATTCAGAGAAATGCTGGAAGATTATTTCCTCTCACAAGAAGCACATTCCATGTAAGTCTGTGATCCCAAAATAAATCTAAGCTACAGTCACTCATAAAGACATTCCACCCACCAGGCAAAGCATCAACGGTCTTGATGAGGAAGGTTCCAAAGGGCAGAAATCAAGACACTGGTTTTAAAAGAGAAAGAAGTCTCATTGTATTGAACTCTCTCTCTCTCTCTCTCACACACACACACTCTCTCTCACACTCACACATACACACACACTCACACACACACTCATACACATACACTGTCAGACACACTCTCACACATATTTACACACTCTCTCACATACACATACACTCTCACACACACACTCACAAATACTTACACACTCTCTCACACAGACTCTCACACATACTTACTCTCTCACACACACTCTCTTGCACATACACACACTCTCTCACACACACCTTTCCAACTATGCAAAACAAAAAATCTTTCTTAGATAATTTGTGGTTAGACAAGCAACTTGAAGTGGAAAATCCAAATCCAGTTTTTAAGAAACACTTTATATGCATTTTTCCTTTTAACTTTGTATGTTTCTAAGAATTCTATGCTGTTCTTCGAAAAGCTGACAAAAGCTAGTATATACCCTCCTCAGCTAAACACTCTCCCAAACAGCACATCCAACTGCCATAAAACGCAAAAAAAAAGAAAAAGAAAAATGGATATTTAATTCAAGAGCTATAGGACGGAAAGCTACCACTTCCCTGCCGTTTCGCGGTATTTCATTATTCTGTTTAATAAGTTCATCTCCTCGAGAATTTTCTCTTCACCTCATATTATTAAAAGTAATAAGTTTTTCTGGACCGGGGGTTTCCCAACAGAAAAACCAATTTATGTGTGTCCTTCAATAATGACAGGAAAAGATTATTTTCCATTCTACTGCCTACTTTTCATATCGCCACCATGGCTCATCATTCAATAAATGTTACTCCGCGATTCTCTGCCCTTCCGCAAGGAAGTTAAATTTCTACATTAACCTGTTTTCAACAGCCAACGCCTTGCCAGAAAAACCTCTGTGTCGCAGCACAATTAGTTTCTTAAAGAACCCATTTAGGAATCTCTTGTCAGTGATCAAATTGTCTTCGGTTAATAAAAGGACACAGAGAGTTTACATCTTGATCACACACACGCTCCACACTCATGCTAACTCTGCTAACCACATACGTTCCCTCAGCGAGGTGTTCTGTAATGAAAGTAAATTAAACATTTATCTTAATAAAGGCGACTCATTCACACCTTCTGCATAGGGAGACGTTATCGTGCATGCAGGCAGCGAGGAGAGTTATAAATAGTCTCCTCTTCACTTTGAGGGAAGATTTGCTGGCAGTAACATACCTTCTTTCCAGTCTTCCAGAAGAAATCTCTAATGGCCCGTAACATTACGATGGCTACTGGGAAGGTGGCATTTACCGTTTCTTTTCCAGTAGAAGTCTTAATAAAATCTGACCCTAAAACAGAAGCAAAGAAAAATCCCAGGTTAATTAAAAACTTACTTCTACACTTAAGTCATTGAAAGAAGTGAATTGCATGCAATGCTGCCTCCCCACCCCCACCCCAACCCCCACATTTCCCCAGGGACGACTCGACTTTACTTTTTGGTAATTATGTGAAAAAACTCAAATGAAAATCTACCATTAAAAGATTTCTGTTTCTAAATAAGAACCAGAAGAAAGGGAGAAGTGTTGCAAATTGCCGTCTTCTGGGCATAGCACAGCCACTGCAATCATGTCCCACAGCAGCAGAAGTTGTAACTACCGGACTTGTACAAGACTGAGCCTGTCATTCATCAGTCATGGATGGGGCTCTACCCTCCCTGCTGAACTTCTTGCTGCTGGTGGGTTCTGGGGAGGAACAGTCATTGTGTTTGGTTGAATACCCATGGCAAAGCCCACCAGGCTTCAAGGGACAGTTCTGAACCCATAGTTGCATGGCCCTGATTAAAATCCATGGGTCACTAAACGAGAAACACAAAGGCACAAATGTATGAAAGGGGCTCTTAAGGAAGTACAGATGGATGGTGGGGGTGCTAAGAAGGGGGAGTGGAAGGGAGGGTGGGCTATAAGGAAGGGTGGGGGAGGGTAATCAGAACATATCACACACTTATAAAATGAAAAAGAAAAAAATCGGTTAAGAATTTTATCTTTCTTCACCATCAGATAAATTAAATTAGCCACTCAATGGATTCTCATAGACTCTGGTACTCTTGTCTCTATATTTCACAGCCAATTAA
>LOJH01031089.1:6275-16926 GCA_001685095.1 Ellobius talpinus | reverse complement strand
AGAGAGAGAGAGAGAGAAAGGGGATTTGGGGTAGTGGTGGTAGACCTGGGTCTGGCTTGGATTTTTTGAAACTTCAGAGCCCACTTTCAGTGACACACTTCCTCTAACAAGGCTACACCTACTCCAACAGGCCACACTTCCTAATTCTTCTCAAAAAGAGCCACTCCCTGGTGACTAAGCATAAGTGACAACTATATGAACCTATGGAGGACTTTCCCATTTGAACGACCACAGCTTGAACTTAGCCAGTTTTCCCGTGGAACCTTTCTCTGTATTCATCCTGCTTACATAGGTCTTAAAAAAAGTTGAATATTTAGGGGGAAAAAACCCTTAGAACAAAGCCATTTTCACTAGCTGCCCAGTTTGGTTTGTGTGTATTAGAAAGGAAAATTCGAATCAACAGACTATTGTACTTGAATTCTGCTTTTAGCATACTAATCCTTACTTAGACATCCCTGTCTGCTTCTCATGAATCACCTTGTAAGCCAGCAGTTAGCACTAAGGATTATGTTAAATAAGTTAGTAGGGAACTATCTTCCCATGAGTCTCATGTTTTTGCGTGTGGATCTACTCTTTTGCATCTACTCTTCTTGTCATGCTTTGCAATGTGCAAACTAAATATACCATACTCCCTTCTTGTAGTGAGTGTGTAAGAAGAGAATAAACTGCTTGTGATTGTGGGGAATGCTTAACACCCTAAACCTTAGCTAACAGCTGAAATTAAGATACACTGGATATGGGGTTTGAATGGTAGATGACCCCACAGACTGGCATTTGAATACTTGGTTCTCAGTTAGTAGCACTGGTTAGGGAGGCTTAGGAGGTGTAGCCTTGATGGAGGAAGTAGGTCACTGGGTATGGAGGGGTCTCTTCGACCACCATGGCCAGGAGTGTAACGATCTATAGAAGGCAAGAAGGTAGTTTGCTTCAACATGACTCAGTAGCCAGAATAGTCAAACTTTGAAAGTCTGACCCCAAGTAGTTTGTTTTAGGCACATTTAAGCTTTATTTGCTATGGCTGTTTCTTTGGTGAATTGTTTCAAGGCACAATTCGGTGAAAAATTTCTATCTCCATACCATATGTACAATAAAACTTAAGACATGACTACATTGAAAAATTTTGTAAAGTACATGTGACATTTGCTATAAAGATGGGGTATATAGACTGATATGTGACAATTTCCATAAAGATAGATACTGTAGATTGATAAACTCACAATAAGAGTCTGGGGGAGGATTCAGTGGTCTCACAGTGCAAAGGTCACCAGGCTGCTAACCATATCCTCTCCCAGGCTTCTGGGCAGAAAGCAGGTTATAAGTCTTCCCTTTGAAGATAGAAGCCTGTGTGTTTAACATTCCTGGTTCTCCTAGTGCTTGTCTGTGAGCAGAAGAACCTCTGTGCCTCCACAGCTGGGGGTGAGCTTTGAGAGTTTAAGGACTCCAGTCAGTTAGAGTTTGCTTTCTCTTCTTCCTCTTGGTGGTTCAAGATATGAGCCCTCAGTTCTCAGCTTCCAGCTCTCATTGCCACGCCTCCCTGCTCCCAACTTTCGTGCTGTGATGGTGGTAGACTCTTACCCCTAGAACTGTCAGCCCCAAATAAATCCTTGTAAAGTTGCCTGGGTCATGGTGTTTTATCAGAGCAATGGACAAAGAACTAAGCATAAACATTTTACTCCAGTGTCAGCGTGCTGCCCATTATCTACTTGGCTTTCGTTTATTGAACTCTTCCACAGCAGCTTTCTCTCTGCATCTAAAGCTGAGGTTGGCATGGCCCTTTTCTGGAAGCATTTGGAATCTAAAAGATGATGCAGGTGCATATTTAGGTGCAGTGAGGTGAGGATTTGAATATTGACAAAGTACAACACAAACTTTTGGGGGTTTCTCATTCGTGGTATTTTTTCCAGAATTTACTGAGCTCCCACGTGACATTTATATTTATGTATGGAACTGTAGCTCTTACATAAGTGGAAGCACAGCACACTGCTTCTGTTCTAGCTGAAGGCTTTTCCTTGTCTTTCGGTGCCTCAGTGACAGGTTTAAGGCATTAGCAGTGCTGCAGCTGCTGCAGGATTTGGGTGAGTTTTGAGTCCTCCCCCTCCCCCCCGTGATGTGCTAGAAGCTTGGCTCCCAGTGTGGCAGATGGAGGTGCTGAAACATGTAAGAGATGGGGTGTAGTGAGGTAATTATGTCACCACAGCACCACCCTCAGAAGGGATTAGAGCGTGGCTTCTGAGGGAGTTTATTCTCACGAGCACCAGTAATTAATTATGTGTGTGAAACTGGTCTCTGATTCCCATGTTATTTTTCTCTTTAATATGTTCCCACCATGGTGCCCTCACACTAACTACTATGTTGTGAAGTGGCCAGAAGACCCTTACCAGAGGTCAAACTGATGGACTAGTACTTTCAAGTGTCAAAACTTCATTCTTTGTACATTGCCCACTCTCAGGCATTTTGTTATAGCAACTGAAAATACAGTGGCTAACCTTGACTGGCAAGTATACAGCTTATCTAGAGGGATTTCTGGTTTCAAGAGCACTATTGTTAGAGCCTGTTTCAAGTATTAACACTTCCCCCAAATTAATTACACAAATGTATCTTCTCAGCAGTGTGTACCACTGTCTTCCCTCTTGCCAGCAGCACACTGTTTAGCTTGCATTTCACTTTGTGTGGGATGAAGTTTCCGTGTTACCCAGGATTACCTTGCCTCCCACCTCTGCTTCCCAAGTAATCTAAAGAGGTATGCCATCTTGCCTGCTTTGCTTTATATACAACCTTTTGTTCTTTAGAACATGTCTCAGGTAGTCTTGAATATGAGATGCAGCTGTGGATGACGCAGACTCAAAATTCCTAGTCCTCACCTAGAATTGGAGGTATATTCTTCCATGCGCAGCTTGGCTTAGCTTTATGATCTTTGTCAGTTTCACAGATATAAAGTGGATTCTCACTGCTGTCCTGTTTCTCAGACCACACACGAACATTCTTTCAAGAACTTAGCAGTGACTTCCGAGTGTTGGATTGACTCCGTTCTCTGCCTGTTCATCTGTCCAGATGGACTCCTAAGTAAAAGGTAGAGCTACCGTTTTGCCATAGATGCCCTTTCCTTCCCACAGGCTTATATTTTATATTTTGCCATTTATGGGAACTTTTGCCATCTGTATATTTTTTCAAGTTCATTATTTGCTTGCTTGTTATTAGGTTTTTCTGTCCTATTAGAAGAAATGTGGGCTCTCCAAGATGATGGAAAATGCCTCTTGTGCTCTTTGAAGATGGGTGGTTTCTGTTGAGGGGTAAGCATTCCTGTTACTGTTCTTTGTTTGGCGGAGGGGCCATCCATTTGTTCTTTCTCGATTATCTGGCTGTGCCATCACTATTGTTGAGACATTTATCTCTTTCTGCACTGATTTCCTTATACATCTCACATTGTATCCTACGTGGAATTCCCTCAAGTGTTTCAGAATTTGTGATGTGTCCATTGATTTGGTGGCCTCTTCAGGAACCAGTTTTACACCTTTTTAATTATTATAGGGTCACCATACTTTCACTGTCTGGCAGAAGTTAAGGCTAGCCCCCTCATTAATCATCTTTTCCATAATTAGCCCAATTATTCTTCATTATTTTCCCACAGGAACTGTAGACCTAGCTTTTGAGTATTCTGTAAGAATATCGTCTTAGTGTTCCTGGAATTGTAGCAAGTTTACATGGGAATTTAGATTTCTTTTGGAAGCTTTGCTCTCCTGGACAACTGTTTCTTATACATCAAATATTTCACACTCCCTCCTTCACTCCCCTCTCCCCTCCACCTCTAAGTGTAGTTTAGGAAGATTTACTGATCTCATAGAAGTACTTACTCTGAAGCAGACTTCCTGTCATGGTAAGCTTTCCTGTCTTCGTGTGTTTTCTCCCATATCCCTGTTTTTTTGGTAATGTGCAATCATCTTTTAGGGTCTTTTATGATCATGTATTGGGTAATTAGCCATGTGTGCCTTAGGTAAAAGTTGGACCTAAGTCCAACTGCAGTGCTTTGGGTCCTCAGTGGAAAATCACTTGGGAACAGTGATTGCGTGTGAAGTGTGCAGTAGCGTGGACTGGAGCTCCAGTTGTCGCCCTCTGAGTCTGTGACAAGTGCCGCCTTTGCACCGTCTCCCAGTGTGCTCATCGTCTCCTTGCCCGCTAGCTTTTGTGTTCTCTAAGACGATATAAAGCTTTACAGAGTGCGTTTATAGTCGTCCATGCTTGAAACTTTTAGTTTGATTATCTTTTTCAAGTGGGAAAAGAGAAAATAGTAATTCTTTAGATAAACATTGAGTTCATTAGTCATTCTTTTTCCTTTCAAACTTTCCTTTATTCTTTTGTTTGTTTCTGTGGTGCTGAGGATGGAATCTGGGATCTGGCATCAGAGGTAAACGCTGAATCACTGAACATACATCCAGCCCCACAGCTCTTAAATTATCAGTCCTGTATGCCCTGCTTCTGTTAACTCTCTACCCTTACTGAAAGTCACCATAATGAGGTGAGCTCCTGATTGTCTTGTCCTTGAGGAGGAACTGGGGACAGCAGTGCTTCTGGACCCCTGCAGTCCTTCTCATCCTGGTCTGTAGTCCTGTTCTTCACAAGACTCTTAAGCAAGCCTTCCGCACTTCGCTGGGTTCTCAGATTGTTACTCCAGGTCGCCACAGCCCAGTGTTAGTTCTAGCGGCTCCCTTATTGAGCACATTGACTCAGCGTGTGCTCAAGGAGACATGATTGCTTTAGTACCACACAGACTTGATCTAAAACCACATTGGAAAACAGACTCTCGTTTTATGTGATTGAGTCCCCTTGTTGTCTCAGCATCCGGCTGAAGAGTCAGGACAGCGCAGTCTGGTCGTGCAGGGTGACACTGTTGGACCTTGCGAGCACCTAGTATGTCGCCAAGATCACTGCCCCAGCCTTTGTCTTATTTGCTTCTGCTGCAGCTCATGCATCTCCCTCTTGGACAAGTTGGAAAGTCGTGGGCTGGTTGCTATGGGAATTGATGGGTGCTGCTGGCAGAGGGAGAAGGGAAGTTCTTGGAACTGACCCAGAAATCTTCAGGGAGCAGGTTTTATTTTTCTTCTGCCTCTGGCTTCCCTGCCTGCTGTTCTTGGATTTGATTGGGGGCAGCTTTTCCTGGAGTCCTTGGAGTCTAGGATTGGGTGGTGCTCACCAGAAGACCTCCAGGAGGAGGGGTTCAGAGGTTTGGTGTGACCTGATTGTGTTAGCAGTTGGCTTCTGAAGCTTTGCTGAAGTCACACAGACTGTCTCTCTACACTGTCTAGGAATGTGCTACAGACAGGTGAGGGAGAACCTAGTGGTTAATTCCAGGGTCATGACCTTTTCTCCTTCACCACCACCCACACAAAGACAGGTGGAGCAAATGTCAAGGTGGAAAACTGACATTTTAGTAAGTTGGTACTCATATTGGGCAATAATGAAATTAAAATATATTTTATAGAGAGTTTGGTATGGCAGTTCATGCTTTTAATTCCAGTACTAGGGAGGCAGAGGCAGTTGGATCTCTGAGTTCAAGGCCAGCCTGGTCTTGTAGAACAAGTTCTAGGACAGCCAGGGCTACACAGAGAAAAAAGTCAACTTTTATCCTTTGATTAATCTGATGAGTAATTTCAAACTCTACCTTGATGTAAGCTGTGTCATTTTTATGACAAATCCCTGGAAATAAGCGTGAAACACTCATTTTCCTAAGAGAAGTATCTGGCTTCAGCAGAGGCTATGAGTGATGCCTGGGCACTACAGAGCTTGATGGGGCCTCTGCATGTCCAGTTTCAGGTCTGCTCTGTTCTTGATGGGGGGACCTCTGCATGTCCAGTTTCAGGTCACTGCTCTGTTCTTGATGGGGACCTCTGCATGTCCAGTTTCAGGTCACTGTTCTGTTCTTGATGGGGACCTCTGCATGTCCAGTTTCAGGTCACTGTTCTGTTCTTGATGGGGACCTCTGCATGTCCAGTTTCAGGTCACTGTTCTGCCATTTCTGATTTTTGTATTTATCACTAATGAAAATGTTTTCATTTTTTTATCTGATGTTGAATTCCTGGCTCAGAAGTGAACATCTGTCTAGCTCTGTTCAAACTTAACTGTGGGGCATTAGAGGGAACAGTCACTTAGCAGAGGGACCACAAGTTTCTGAGTTACGTTGTGATTTGGATACTTCTCATTATCTGGGAGGGGATCCATGGAAAGATTGGAAAGAAAGGGCAATCACACATGGGTCTTGTTCCTTAGAGCAGTGGTTCTCAACCTTCCTGATGCTGAGACCCTCATGTTGTGGTGATCTCCAACCATAAACTTATTTTCATTGCTACTTCATAACTGTCATTTTGCTACTGTTATGAATCATAATGTAAATATTTTTGGAGATAAAGGGTTGACAAAGGGGTTGCAACCCACAGGTTAAGAAACGCTGCCTTAGAGCCTCTGCTTTTGTAGCCAGTGTAAGATCATGAAAAGTTCAAGGCAGATGTGTGGTAAATGATGAGAGATGAGTTAATGAGGCAGTGATTGCTGCAAGGCCAAGTGATCTTCCCCAGGGGTACCCTAGAAGCCACGTAGAGGGGCTCACAGCCATGGAGGAGGAGTAGTTGGTCCCATTCATAGGCATTCACAGATTAGCCATTAGTATTTGAAAGTAATCTTCTAGAATAAGCAACACTTTTAACAAGTGTTGTTCTTTGTCTTTTAGCCTCAGAATTCTTTAACTTCTCTGGCTTTTATTTATTAGGGAATCTTGTAGAATGTCTGCCTGGGCTGTGCAGGTGACCTCAGGAGGAGCTAACCATAGAAAAGGTTATCTGTTGATCCCTGAGACTTATATCAGAGAGGAGAGCTGAGTGGAGAGTCCTGGGGTCTGGAGTCACCCCTGAATGACATGCAGTAACTGCTTCTTCAGTGTAAAAAAACACAACCCTCACCTTAAAGGGAATAAGGCCAAATATGAGTGACTGTGGCCTGGGGACACAGATTTAGGTCAAACCAAACACCATGTTCCTGTGTGGTTAGAGTTTCGTGTAGTTTTTGTCTTAACAGAACAAAGAGAGCTATACACCAAGGCCTTTTTTCATTTATGTGGGTGGAAATAACAGGCAGACTGGTCTCAGATTCAATCTGATGACATTCTTAGATTCTGGGTTGATGGAAGCTAGGGGTCTGTTATTACATTCCAGAAGAGTTTACCTAATAGTCACAAGAATGTTAGGTCAAACACTGGGGGTAGACAAGAGATGACTGTTCAGTGGACTAGGAGCCCAAGATAACTGACTCTTATCTTTTCTCAGTCATTTAATGAGCTTGGGAGTGCAGAAGAGGTGTGCACCCTCACAGCAGAGGTGTACCTTTTTTGTTATTTTCCGGGAATTTGTTTACCCTTCTGTTTGTTCTTTTGCCATGAAATAAGTTGCAGCTCTTCACAGGTAAATGAGGATAAAACTGAGGTTCCTGATGTTTCTGCTCCTCCCAACTCACCCAAGCAAGGTCAGGCTTTTAACATTCAGATTTGAGCTCCTGGCCTTAATTTGCCCAGAGCCCATGTCTTATATGGTTAATTCCATTGCCTTGTGTTGTTCATGCCTAACTGTTATGGTAGAATAGAGATGTATATGGTGTAGCACAGATTCTAATTGGTCTTAATAAAAACTCAGAGTCAGCTATCAGGGGTGAAAGCTGAAAGATCAGAGAAGCAGAGTAACCAGCTACTGGAGTTCTTACCTCTACCAATGCTCAGACCGAAAGGGTGATCCTGTCCTCAGACTGCCTCCTCTGACTGGCTGCTGCTCAGAGTGCACTGAGCTCCTGTCTCCTCCTACCTTATATTCCTCTCTCTTCCCAGTCATATCACTCACTCCCTGTCTCCACCTCCCTAGTGTTGGGATTAAAGGCTTTGTGTGAGCTCAGTTTCTCTTTTAGACTGGATCATTTTGTGTAGCCCAGGGTGGCCTTGAACTAACAGATCCATCTGCCTCTGTCTCTAGAGTCCTGGGATTAAAGGTGTGTGCCACCACCACCTGGCCTCTAGTGGCTTAGCTCTGCACTCTGAACTTCAGGCAAACTTTATTTGTTAAAACACAAAATAGCACCACAGTATGGTGTTTGTCTTGAAAGCTCATGCTCTTTCTGTATGTAGGGCCCACCCTGTGGGAACTCAGCAGAGACCCTAGAAAATGCCCAGAGAGGGGGCCCTTGAGTTAGGCACCTTGAGTTAGGCACATCGAGGCTATGTGAGGAAGGACAGGACTGCCACGTAGTGTTCAGCTCAGTGTGTCTGCAGGGATGGCATGTGAAGGGCACAGAAAGAAATAGGTGAGAAGTTAGGCAGAAGTGAGCCCTGCTGAAGAATTTGGATACACTTTCTGAGGTGTTGAGAAGTTTTAGCTGGTTTTGGCTATAATTTTTTGTTTTAAAATCTTTAAAAGATATGGACAAAGAGAGTTAAGATCTGAGCCAGGTGTGGTTGTGCAGCCTTTAATCAAAGTGTGTGGGAGGCAGAAGCAGGAGAGTCTCTGAGTTCAAGGCCAACTTGGTCTACATAGTAAGGTAAAAACAAAAAGAAAAGGAAATGCAATAGTAAATTAATGTTTATACCAGGCAGTGGTGGTACACATTTTTAATTCCAGCACTCCAGGAGGTAGAGGCAGGTGGATCTCTTGAGTTGTTAGCCAGCCTGGTCTACAGAGTGAGTCCCAGGACAGCCAAGGCTACACAAAGAAGCCAAAGTGGGGGAGGTGGGGAGTAAGTTAAGATTCAGCATAAAAGAAAAAATTAATTAGGTTTACCCTCTAGGAAACTTCCTTAAAAAAAACTGTTTTGTGGGCTAAAATTCTGATTATAATTCTGATTGTAATCTTGTTGGCATGATGATCAGGGCTCAGGGCAACTAGAAACACAGGGTTGTTGGTCATCTGTTGGAATCCTGATTTGCATACACAGCCCTGTGTGGTGATCGTTTGAGAATCTGTTTGAGATCTGAAGTCCCCAAAGGGAGTCTTCCTCATGAGACATGTGACTGGCCAGGCCATTTAGGTGGGTCCTTGTGTGGCCTTCTTAGTTCCAAAAAAGAGCCAGCTCTGGCTACACTTCTGGTGACTGACCTCTGTACTGTATTATTTCCCCAAAATTCCTAAGGGTCCTGGTTGAACCCTTAGCCATGTAAATTATTTATAAAACGACAGCCTTCTGCCTGGCTGAATAAAAAAAGTAAATCCATTAACGCTAAAGTGAGGAGAAAGTTTGTTGACAACTAGTTAGCCCTGGTTTTGAAGCTTGCTGTCTAGTTGAGCCTAGAACGGTACGGTAGAAGGGCACAGACTCAGTAACTACTGCTGATTCTAGCCATCATGTTCATCGCTGTCTGCTGAGGCTCTGGTGCCTGTGACCTAGTGAGTACTGAGCAAGTGCTTTCTTGATGGGTGGATGATGGCCAAGTCTCAGGCGATCGCTCCTATAGTCTCCTAGGAGTAGCTGTTATAGTGGCCGTAAAAGCTGGCCAAGCTGCCTCTTGGATTTTAGTCAGCCATGAAGATTTTAAAATGCCTTGGTCAGATAACTTGTTTCAAATGTCAGTGGCAATCTCTAGGTACTCTTTGGTTCCTTTGAGACCAAACAACCAAATAGAACACAAGTAACTGAAAACCATTGCATCTCATGGACTGACTTAAAAATGCAAAGCACGTAGTATAACATTCTCTTCTCTTTGCTTTCAGAAGGGTCAGGATCCCAAATTAACATACCTCCTTCTTAGCCAAGATTTCAGTTACTTGACTCAAAGCCCAGAGAATAGATGGAAATCCAAGGAGGTTTGCCAAAGTAAGGAGCAGCAGTGAGATTTCTTCCCTGGGGGCTTGGAATTTTTCTAATTCCAGTAATTAATTATGAGAAAGTATTATTTTGTTAACATTTAGTAAAGAGTTTTAATAAGTGAATACATTTTGTATAAATATTAAGTTTTTTTTCCTCCTTGAGAAATGGGGACATTTGAAAAATATGGTCCCTAAAGGTTTTCTGGCCCTCGTAGAGTCTGCACTTCTGTGACTCTCATGTGTTTTGAAACCAGTGCAGTGGAGCAGAGTATGTTTGTTGCACATTGGTGGCTACTGGGATCTAGAGCTCTTGCTGTTAATTAGTATGTGAACATAAATTTTGTGCCTAGAGTTCTTGAATTAAGCTCTCCACAGTTGATTTTTTAAACTGTTAAGATCTCCATTGCCATTCTGTCTCTCAAAATATATAGCATTTTACTATTTTAAACATTTATTTAAACATTACTGCAAACCTTCTATTCCATTTATATATTTATTTATGTATTATTTGCTTATTTTTCTATTTAGTTTGTGTGTGTGCCACAGGCATGTGAAATTACAGGAGCTGGTTTTCTTTTTCCACCATGTGACTTCTAGGGATGAAATTCAGGCTGTTATACTTGGTGGCAAGTATTTTTGCCTAGTGAGCCTTCTTGCTGGTTCCCTGTTCGCTTTTGTGAATTTTAGTCTAATAAACAGTCTGAAGGAGGGAGTTGACAATATACAGACAAGACCTTGGTATTGGGTGGTAAATTTTGCTTTTTTTCTTGTTGTTTGTTTTGTTTTTGTTTTTCGAGACAGGGTTTCTCTGTAGCTTTGGAGCC
>LOJH01031088.1:321-16926 GCA_001685095.1 Ellobius talpinus | reverse complement strand
AGATTACCTGAGCACCACCCAAAAACAGACCATCCAAAGGAAATGCCTAACATTTCAACCGCTGTAGATAGGACCACCCTGCCAGAACGCACTCACCAGGACACCCTAGACAAATATCAGCCAATCAGGGGTCCTAAACATCAGAAACCCCACCCCCACCTTTACTACTATAAAACCCTATTCTAACTGAGCTCAGCATTCTCCATTTATTCCAATACGTTGGACATGCGGAGAGACCGAGTTTACAAACTTGCATGAAATAAAGGCTCTTTGCTTTTATATACGGGACTCGGTCTCCTTGTTGGCTTTTGCGGGGACTTCGTGGATTTGGGCATAATACATGTATGTGTTTGATGTGAGGGATTTGCCCCAGGCCTTCAGGCAGGCTTTCCCTACCACTGTAAATATTCTCACTAAGAACACTACTGTGGAAAGGCTAGCAGAAAGTCTGAGAAGAAAATATGCAATAATACGCAGATACTCAAATTGTGACCAGAAATAAAAAGGAAGGCAGAATTAAACTTGATTAAATATGAGATTAACACTTAGACCCCTTTAATCATTTGTTTCACCCACCTGTGTCTGAAGAGTGAATCAGACACTACTGTCTTCATATTTTAGGGCTGGGCTTTGGAAAGGATCAATGTCTTATTCAAAGCCACGTAACTCCTAAGTAGTATTTTTTTATCTCACTAAAAAGCCTATTTTCTCCCATGCCACTACAAGAGTCCCTGCATGTTACCAACTTGCAATAGTAAAGTTAATTGTTAATTTCAAAATTTAAAAAAGTCTACTCAAAGCCGGCTTATTAAATTCTAAGGAACCTTATTCCAGAGATAGCAATGATTTTATTAAAGATTTCAGAGAAGCCATGGGACTTCATGGCTGCATCCCAGGTACAAATTTTCTCAAACTCTTCAACCCCTATGTGTACACCTACAAAATGGTGGCAACAATCCCCCACAAAAGTGCTGTGAATTTAAATGAGCTCATATAGAGGGGACACCCAGGACAGTGCCTGCTTTCAGCCTGAACCTTCAAATCAGCCCTGCTGAAATGGTTTGAAAACCCCTCAATGTCAGAAGCCATTGAAATGGTAATGTAGCTTCTAATAGCCACAGTTTCTTCTGTAGACACAAGGAATTGTTTCTTTGAGCAAAGCCTTCTGGGGAATGAGCAAAAGCAAGGGAGTTCATCTTCCTTTGTTTTTTGTTTTGTTTTGTTTTTTCTAAAGTCAAGAATAAACAGGAACTCTAGGGACTGAATTAGCTTCACAACCCAATATCCTAAATTTGTTATTCTGACCTACAGTGGAAAGTGTTTGAACTTTTACAGTGTGCAGATACAGACACACACACACACATGCACACACAGCACACATACATAAACATATATGCACACTTCCATACTGCCACATACTCCCCCCNCCTGCACGCTGCATGTCTATTTCAGAACACTCATCACAGAGAGCAATTAAATTAACTGCTACTTGGAAAGAAGCAAGAATCCTGACACACAGCTATCAAAAAAATTTCCTAGACGAGACACAAAATCAGCGTTTTCCCAAGTTACCTCGTAAGAATATCTTGGGGATTGATTCACCCTCTGTAGATAAGAGTAAGAAACCAGTGCTTCCACGCACATTCTAGGTTATTCTTATGATCACGCAAAACTCAAATCACTATCCAAACCCAACTTGCAAATGTAAAAACATTTTACCTCCCAGTGAGGCTATCAATTTTGGTCTCAAGTGATTTGGCCAACACAACTAACCGACAATCACTAGACAATTCTCTTACCTAGAACATACTGCTATAATTAAATTAACTTTTTCTTAGCTTTTTTTGAAGCACGATCTCATTCAGTAGTCCAAGCTTTCTGGAACCCAGCATGTAGTCTAAGTTAGCTTCCAACTCATGGCAGCCCTCCTGCCTCAGCCTCCCTAGTTCTGAGATTACAGGTGCGTGCCAGTCACAATACCCAGCTCTACTCTAGTTAACTTTTAGAAATCGGAAGTTATTGCTGAAATTACCTAGCACGAGTGAGGAGACACGGAAGCCAACAAACCCGCTTAGGAGTTCATTAGAGGGGAGTGTGCACAGGCCTGGAGATCGAGGTGCAGAGAGAGTGAAAGATGGAGGGCCCAACTTTTAAAAGCTGCCTAGCACATGCGCACAAAGGGTTGGAGTGAATACGTCACTCTGATGACGCAGATGCCGGGCGACTCATACATGCGCTCAAGGGTTTAGGTGTGGATGTAAGGCGGGGTCCTTTGTGCCCGAGGGCCTGTTCTCACATGCCTGTTTTTAGAACCCGGAAGTGCAGCCTTATCTATGGCTGAATAATTAGAATTGCTACCCCTTGAAGGTATCTGTCTTCCTGAGCAGTGGTGACAATATTGGAATGACGTTAGGATTATCCCACCTTGACTAGGAAAGAGGGATTGATGCAGTGTGTCACTTTGGCCAGGTGATTTATGTCAGGCCCTACATGACCTGAGGTGCCTGGGGCTGTCCTGTGCTTTGGTGCCTCCTGTTATGGAGCATTACCATGGACAGAGAGAGGGAGCTGCAAGATCAGGGGAGGAGATTACAGATGGGGGCAACATTGCAAAGAACGGTGCTCAGCGAGCAGAGCCTGCGAACCCTTTCACGACACTGTGCCCTGTGCACACAACTCTCTCAAGACAGCTCTTCCAGGCGAGTCATTTCCCACTTTACAGACAAGGAGACTAGGGCCCCATCTAGTCAATGATCAAGGACACTTGGGATTTTAAATAGCGCTTTACTCATTGACAATTCCATCTATGTTTATGATGCATTCGGATCACACTCAACCTTGTATCTTTCCTGTTTTAAACGTGTTCGTTCATTCATTCGTCTATTTATTTACCATGTATAGATATGCTCACGACACAGGGCACATGTGAAAGTCAGAGAAGGTTTTCCCCTTCCACCATGTGGGTTCTGGCAGTAACACTCAGGTCTAGACGCGGCCTCGAGAGCCTTTACCCACTGAATTATTTTACCAGTCGCCTCTGAACATTTACCCTCCACCACTTCCGTCAATCCCTACCTCCTCCCAAGTCCCCATCCTACGGTTGTGTCTTCTTGCTTTAATTTTGCTTTTGCTTTGTGACCCACTGGGTTTAACCAGAGCCGATGCTGTGGGCACAGATATGAAGCTATCCACTGGAGCTTAAGGAACTTATCATTAGCTACATCACTGAAGACAATGGCTTCTTCATGTTAGAAATATTTTCTAACACGAGCTCTCTGTCGACACAAAAATCCCAATCATGCCGAATCAAAACAAGCCGAATTAAAAGACATCCAGGTTCAATAGGACTCCTAAGCTCTCAGGTGGCCCGGAGGGGAGCCGGGAAGCCGCCAACTCAACCACAGGACACACCACACACACACACACACACACACACACACACACACCATGACACCACAAGTTGACTTTCCAGGGACCAGTTTGAATAGACTGGGGGAGTGGTCCTCCTCTGGGGAGAGGTCAAGGTTTGGTGGGCTACCTTGACCCTCCTCGGCAGGTGTCAAGGTGCAAGGGGCACAGGGGCGGGGCCTCCAAAGATGATGGCCAGAGACTGGGATTTGCATTTCACTCCCAGCAGCTCTCCAATGCCATTAGTTCCCCTGTGTGGAATGGGGCCCTATGAATCCCTCCCCATCTATGATTCAGGGGGTAGTATGGATGGGCACACAGCGTCTGGCTCTTTCCAACACATCAGTCTGCAGCCACTCAAGGGAAGAAATTTCTGGGATGGAGTGAACTGGAACAGAGTGAGGAGGGCAACTGTGGTGAATTAAACGACATAAAATGTAAGTCAAAGAGAGGATGAGGACTTGAGGAGGAGCTGGAGAAAGGCAGTAAAGAGCTCATAAAGGAACATGATAAGGACAGCCCATTTAAACCTCAAAAGTGCAGTTAAGGGAAGGGCGTGTCAAGGCAGGCTCATGGCTGAAAGGAAATGACCATATATGTACCTTATCCTTAACCAGGAACCAGCCCCACAAGCTGCCAAAGGGCAGCAACTTGCAGGGTCGCCAATGTGTCAATTTGACAAGCAGGTCTCTGTGGATTGGAAAACAACAAATCAAAGTGGATGCCCCCTGACCATGAGACTGGTAGGGGCTGGGCTCCCCTCCACATTCCGGTTCCCTGGCCTAGAGGCCACTCTAATCTACGCTCTGTATCTCCCTTGGTCCCCTGGCTGGTCTCCCTGCCTCAAGCATTCTACATTGTCTACAAAGTATCATTTCAAACTACAGCTGCTACAGTCCTCCAGAGAAATGAATCCTCCTTGTCTTTGCTGCCTTTGCCCTGAGAAGCAAGGAGCACCACAGGAGGTAGCTCTATGTCTAGAGTCAGACAACCGAGTTCAAACCGCAAGGCCCCTTCCCCACTAGCTGTGTGTCCTTAAAGAAGTTCCTTGTCCCCTCTGAGCCTCCTCTGTAATGAGGCTTATAACAGCCCCTGGGTCACAGCCTCAGGCCAAGCACTTAGCACAGTTCCTACAAGTAGAATGTTAGCTGTAACTGACACCTGCTATGAGCTGGCATCCAAAAAGCCAGCCCAGAGAGAAAGAAAGCATTTGTCAGTTCAACCTTTGCTGGGGACTACACCAGCAGAGGATGGACTCCAGGCCTCCAGTCACTGGTGTTCATTCACTCTGGAGGTATCAGAAAGTACTACCAGAGCTGGGGGATCTGGGTTGGGAACAAAATCCCAGGGGATGCTCATCAGGCAATTTTGGAGAGAATTTACCACCACATCTAGGAGCTAGGTGGAATCAAAGAGCTAGACAGCCACTGGGGATAGGTGACATCCAAGGGCTATGGCATTCAATGGCTAGGTGGCATCTGGGGGCTACGGTGGCATCTGGGGGCCAGGTGGTGTCTAGGGGCTAGGTAACATCTAGGACTAGGTGGCTGGTTGTAGCTTATCTGTAATAGAGAGAAGGAAGTTCTCCTCAGGACTGGAGACTTGGGTTCATTCTGTCTGTCTCTAGGTGAGGGGACTTCCCACAGAGGAAAGCTGAAAACTGATCTGGGTGATAAGAGACACATGAAGAATGGCGCAGAGAGGGACAGACTAAGTGGGAGAGTGGCCCCTGGGGTCTGACTAGTGCCTAGGCTCTGTGCTCCTGAGAAACCTCTGTAATCACTAAGTTTTCTGGCCATAAGAAAGGCCAAAAGCTTAATAAAATTCTGTTTCCACATGCAAAAATAATCTATGAATGGAGGTGGGGACAGTAAGAGCCAAGCTACATCAAGCTGTGTTGAAATGTCATCTCATTAACATCAGCAAACTGGAGGTTCTGTGCCCATTTTACAGATGGAATGACTGAGCGCTCCAAGGCCCAATCTTAAGCACAACTAATAAGCATCAGATTGAAGGTTTAAGACCTCCTGCATCTGACTCCTAACCTGTGCTTTTATTATTGTACCGCCTTCTCCAAGAACAGAGGTCACCAGCCCCACTCTGACCGCCAGTACTCATGACTCCTCATGACCCAACCACTTACTCAAACCCAGGCCCTGTTCCAGCCGGAGGGCCAGCGAAAGTGAGGTGGACAGGACCACAGGTCTGTAGGGATGACTGACCATAGTGAAAATGTTATGCTCTCAGTGATGCGATCCTCTCTAGCGTCCCAGCCCCGTGCAGGTTCTTCATACTGGTGTCAAGAGTCTGGATTCTTCTACCATGTGGTACCATGACTGCTCAGACACACGGCAAAAGGCAACTGGAAATACCATAAAGAGGCTGGAACAGCCAGTCCCGGGTATAGCAGACACCCTTTCTAACCAAAGCGTGTTGGCACAAGCCTGTGCCTCCAGCATTCAGGCCGTCTCTGAGGCAGGAGAACTTTTGTGAAATCAAAGTCAGCCTAGGCTACAAAGTGAATTCAGAGCTAGCCTACGATATATAGTGACACTGTGTCTCCAGAGAGAGAGAGAGGTGGAAATAGAGAGAGGGAGAGAGAGAGAGACAGACAGAGAGAGAGAGGTAGAAAGAGAGAGAGGGAGAGAGGCAGAGAGAGGTAGAAAGAGAGAGAGGCAGAGAGGGGTAGAAAGAGAGAAAGAGAGGGAGAGAGAGAGAGACAAAGAGAGACAGAGAGAGACAGAGAGAAAAAGAGAGAGAGAGAGCCTACACACCTGAGTGTGAGCACCTAGCCAGGACTGGTAGCAAAGGGATCTGGATACAAAGGAATCATCCTCATGAAGAGGTTAGTGGCCTGCCCCAAGACTCTGCTGTGGATGGTCACATGCACCAGCGACAGGTTCAACACCCACCAGGGACAAGGAGTGGTAGGCAAACTGTCAAGTGATGTCTAACCTCCCCCCAAAGGACTCTGCCCCTCCCCCATGCTTTGACCCAGTACCCCTAAAGCTGCTGCAGTGGCTAACTCTCGGCACTTCCTTGTTGTCAGGTTTTAGTGGTCTGACTTCCTCCTGCTCGCAGCTACCGTTGAAGACAGAGATTAATCTTCAAGGAGAAGGGCAGCCTCGCTGGAAGGCTCCTGACTGATTCACAGCCAGGACTAATAGCGACAGCCAAGTCGCCCAGTATTTGACAGAAGGCTCCAGCCTCTCGCCTAGTAAATTTCCCCACCCTCACCCTTCTTCCCTCTTCTGGGTCCCCAGCACCTGAGCCTGACAAACATCCCACAGTCCTGTACCTCAGGCCTGCTGACAGAATTCTTAGGGAACACTTAACCCACGCCCTAAAACCAACCCCAGCACAAAAGATAGCCCACTAGCTCTAAAAAGGAACCCAAAAGCCTGTATTTTCTTTCTTGTTTTTGGTTGGTTTTGTTGTTGTTGTTGACAAGGGATCTCTCTGCATAGCCCTGGGTGTCCTAGAATTCACTATGTAAACCAGGCTGGCCTTGAACTCACAGAAGTCCATCTGCTTCTGCCTTCCCAGCCCTGGGAAGAAAGGTGTGCATTACCACACCTGACAACAATCTATATTTTCTTATAAAAGGTCCATCTTCATCCTGCACATTCTTGTCTTCAGGAAAGGTTAAAATGCACATAGCCATGCAAAATAATTTCTTGATGCTTCATTGGTGGCAAACACAATTCTGTATAGCATTGAATTTCATTGTCTTGGGGTCCTGTTAAGCAGCTGGCACTTAACAGCCAGATAGTGCCAGGCTCACAAGTGCCCTGGGTCTAAGTGGAACCTGGACTCCAAAGGTACAGACTTTACCAGGAAATGATGAATTAAGATCAAGCCCTGGCTCCCCTGCAAACCTGTGGCTTCTTTCCTCGTTTAGCATTCCTCATGGGACCGCAGGGGGGTGGGAACAGCACAGGAGGGGGCAGAAAACACCGACTCAGGAAATCCAGAAGTTTCCATTCATGCCTCCCAACCACCTTGTAGATGTAGGGGAAGAGCAAAGGTGCCACTAGGCAGGCTGACCCAGCAGCTGAGTGGGAAAAAAGTGGGGAGGGGTGGACTATGACATTGAGCAAGCTCACTGGTGGCTACCCAGGTAGGGCCAGGACTCTAACGAAGCAGGTGACTTGGAAATTATTATAGTTTCAAGAACTCAAGGAAGCATGGCCAGGGCCGTCATACAGCACCCGTTACTCGTGCCCAGGGTCAGCCTCTGCTCTTTCTGCTCCAGCTGATAGGAAAGTCTGATGCAGTGCCTCCCGCTGCAGCTGTAGCTTCCCCTAAGCAGCCCCTCCCTAGTTCTCTGACTCTCAGCCTAGGCACCAGCTCCTCCAGGCAGCGCCTGTCTACTGATCCAAAGACGCAATTAGCAGTGAAGTCCTTGTATTAGTTATGTCTCTTGGGACACAGTGTGAGCCCCATAAAGGTGTGCAGGAGGCCAAGCCCTGCGCCCTGGCTCACCGGAATGCTCTCTCCCCCAGCTTTCTGTCTTTTCACTTTATCTCTCTCCCTCCCTCCCTCCTTCCCTCCCTCCTTTCCTCCCTCCCTCTTGTCCTTTCCCTCTGCTTTCTTTCTTCTTCTTGATTTCTCTTTGTGTTTTCTCTTTCTCTCACTTTCTCCTTTCTGTTCCTTTCTTTCTCTTCCTCTCACTTCCTCTCTTTTTCTTTTTCCCTTTCTGTTTCTCTTTCTCCCATGTTCCTTCTCTTTCTCTTCCTCTTTCTCTTTTTCTTTCTCTCTCTCTCCCTTTTCCTTCCCTGTCCCTTACACTCACATACACACCTCATGGAGTCAAATTCTCTTCCCAGAAGGTTCTTAGTCATAATGATACCCATATCACTCACGGTGTTTCTCTTAAAAGTGCTAACTCTTGAATGCATGCTCCAACTACGCACATGCAAGCACACGCACACATGCATTTGCAATACACATATGTCCGTGCATTCCCTGTCATTACAGGCTGAGGCTTAGGTGGCAGAGCAAATACAGCACACATGTGCCCCTCACTCTAGCCAGCTCATCTGTGTCCTGTGTTACCATCATTGCATAGTTATGGTCTACCCTAGGCAATAAGTCCTGCACACCCGTACCTTTCCACTTGACTTATACTTTTTCTCTAGTTTCCTTGCAAGTCCTGAAGCTCAGAATATGCCAGGAGACTCCCAGGATCCAGGCAAATAGGCTGTGGCCACAGTGGCGGCAGCTGCACAGGTGTAGTTGCTGATCCTGTCGCTCTCTGAGTCAGACCCTCCCAGGAGCATCGTCCTTGTGAGAACTCAGCTACACAGACATTTACTGGTAGGTGAGATGGCCTTCAGACATGGCTAAGCCAAAGTCATCATGGAAAGACCCCCATGTAGGAGGACTGACTGCATACTAGAGATTCCTACAGCAGGTCCGGAGAGATTCCTCCCAAGGAGACGCTGAGGGGGTACCAGTGGTAGCCAGGAGAGAATATATCATCCATGTAGGGGCCTGTTCTGTGTCAGAGAGTTACAGCTCAAAGGGCCCTGAGAATCTCAGTGAGCAGCTGGACACCTGCCACGGCATCTCTGGCCCAGCGACACTAGCAGCTGTCAACCCAGCTTCCCCTTCCACCCGTTGCTGCCACTTAGAAGTAGCAGGTGAATCAGGAGAAAAAAGACCCAGAGGGTCGGCTGGAAACCACAGGAAACCAAGGCAGGAAGCTGGGTCTGGGTCCATGCCCCGCCCCTCCAAGCTGAGAATTAGAAGGCAAACTTAAAATTGGATGAGAGATTGAAAGTTTAGTTTAAATCAAGTCAGAATGTTTAAAACCCCCAAAAGGGTCTGTTGTGATCCTTGACAAGCTAATATTTCCACATGAAATATTATCTAGGAATTGAAAAGAGGTTCCCAGTAGAGCTGCTATGAAGAGTCACAAGGGGAGTGGGGGTAAAAATAAACTTTTTTGGGGGGTCACTCTGGCTCATTCTTCAGGTAGCAGACTACACCCGTAGGTAAGATGTGCTCATATGTAAAGCATTATATGTAAGTCTATATGTAAGTTACATGTAAGTTTCTGTAAGACTCATATGTAAATAGTTATAGAGAAGGCAGGGGAGCAGTTAAATGTGAATCCAATCTGGGGGAAAAAAAAAAGCCAGAAGTGCAGCCTGAGAGAACAGGCAGGCTCAGGATGAGCCAACCTCCCAGAGTCAGACTTGCCACGTCCTACACTGGGCAGGCTGAGATTTCAAAACGATGCTGGTACCCTATGGCTCTGCAGCTCACAGTCAAAGAGCCAGTGGAGAAGAAGCAAGCCTGACTGGGGTGGCCACAGCAACACACAGGGAAGCAGAGTGGGAGCAGAAGCCAATTAATTTCACCAAAATCACGGGGTTTGTATGCTTTGAGTGACAGCAGCCCCCAGAGCTGCATATGTCTGAGTGCTTGGTCCCCAGTTGGTGAACTGTGTGGGAAGGGTTAGGAGGCGTGGCCTAGTTGGAGGAGGTGTGTCACTAGGGGTGGGCTGTGGGGTTTCAGAAGCCCATGCCAGTCCCTGTTGGCATCCTCTCCTCCTCCTTCTCTGATCTCTCTGTCTGCCTTTCTCTCACTCTTTCTCTCTTTGTTTGTCTCTCTCTCCATCTCTCTCTTTCTCTCTCTTTCTCCATCTCTCTCTTTCTGTGTTTGTCTCTCTGTCTCTCTCTGCCTCTCTCTCTGTCTCTGTCTCTGTCTCTCTCTCTGTCTCTGTCTCTCTCTCTCTCTCTCTCTCTCTCTTCCCACCACTGCCCAGTACTTGTGGATCAGATAGAACCTCTCGGCTACTGCACCAGTGCCATAATTGCCTGTCTGCTGCCATGCTCTCCACTCTGGTAGTCAAGAACTCACCCTCTGGAATGGAAAACCCTCCATTAAATTCCTTCTTTCACAAGTTGACTTGGTCATGGTGCCTCTTCATGACAATAGAAAAGTCACAAAGACAGAAGCGTGGGAAGATGCCCATACACAAAGACAGGACATTGGTGCAATAACCAATAAAGTACAAGGCAAAATCAGTGGAGATGGAACTGGAAGAACAGTAAACTGACTCGGTCCCATGAGTGTGCGTTCCAGGGAATGTGCCCCTCTTCTCTCCTTAGTTCCCAGGTTCAAATGCTTTTGTTTTCACGGCATTCTATGCCTCCTTCTAATTTAGTCTCTAGCCCATGCTTGTGTAATTATGCCTTTATTTTTCCCATCTCCTTTTCCAGGTCCAGAGGAGAACCTTTCTGAGAACAGGAATGTAGTCAATGTTTCATGAGTAAGCAAAGCAAGGCTGAGATGGATGAAGAGCTGGGTGGAGTGGACTAGTTCCTGGCCACTGCCTAGACCCAGCATCTGGCTATCAACAATAGCGAGTATGCTAGTGGATGCCAAGAAGAGACCAGGGAGTGATGGCTGCCTAGTGAAGCCTGTATATGGGCCAAAGGTTGACTCCTTCACAAAGAGAAAAGAGCAGGTGTTTTCTTGGCCCAGGACAGAGAGATCCCACAGGAGAACAATGCCATGGACCCCAGGGCGGAGCTACAAAAGAAGGGAGAAGTCAGAGAAGGCAGAGATCAGCTGGTCTTGTGGCTACGGTATTCCTCAACTGACCTGGAGTTTTGTAGGAGCGAGTCCAGGCAAATGAAAGTCAGATAGCTCAGGAGTGCCCGTCTATCCCCATGCGCTGTGACGAGAGCAAGTCAAGCCCAGGCACAGGGTGTGCGATGCAGTTCCTACTGAAACAGCTTGTCCTGAATCCCAGCACAAAAGAATAATATCTTTTGGGAATACATGCTCAGAATACCTTCTCAATAAACTTCCTTGAATTGAAATGCAGCCCTTAAATCAGGGAGAGTGTGTCAATGTCAATGAGATGCGATTTGTTCTAGCCACAGGAGGAACAAATCTAAACCCCTGTTTCCAGGCACATTCCTGTTGCTGCAGAAAGTAAAGTGGAATAGATCAGGAGAGTGGTCAGGTGCCACACCCAGTACAATTTCAGATCTCAGAGTCCCATGCCAAGATTCTGCCAAACCGTATGGCATCCAAAAGATGGGAATTAGCTGGGGGAGGGGGGAAGCATATGGCAGGGATGGGAGGGGTTTGCAGAGGAACTGCACAAAGAGACAGACGTGCTTTTCCAGAGGAGGTCTGCTTCACTGTCAGACACTGAGGCACAAACGTGCTGTTTGGAACAAAAAGAATGTCCTTTATAGTGCCTTTTCACACCAGTAACAGTGTACCAAAGGGGTGGGTCACATCCAAGTCAGACCCTACATACATAAAAAGTCAAGACACAAGGTGGGTACAAACAGTGAAGGGAACCCAGGAGTCCCGACCTTCCTGGGTGCTGTCAAAGACATCTGACAGAAGAAACCTAATTGCTTGCTGTAAGACCTATACTTCATGTTTTGCAAGTATGATTCTTTTATTATTTCTTTGGGAGGTAAAAAAAAAGAAAAGGTATACACATAAAATTAAAAGTTAGCATATTTTTAGTAGTCTTTGCCAACTGTCATGTGGGGAGGGGTGTCAGATTTGATTCTTTAAATTATGTATTTTTAAATGGTCATAAGTAACTTGAACAAAAAAAAGAAAGGAAGGAAGAAGGAAAAAGAAAGCCATTATGGAAAATCAAAAGCCTATTACCGTTGGTAAATCAGAGCCAATCTAGGACATTGAGAAGAGAATGGAAAGGGAGGTCAGAGAGAACTGGGCACCACACTGCAGATCCAAGCAGTCTATCTTTCCATATTTAACACAAGAGTAGGCCATAACTCTAACAATAGTCAGAGACCGGATTCCCATAGGCATTCCTTGATTCAATAAGAGATGACATTAAGCAAGTCTCCTCTCAAAATTAGACTTTTGGGGAACTTTCAATCTATCTGCCACTAAGTTAATTCTCATAATTATGTATGTTTTAAAGTCCTCATCACAACCATGAGTCCAGAGGAATTATTACCCCAAATTCACAGTGAGGAGCCCATGACTGGGAAAGGTTTTATAGCCTTCTCATGGCTACACAATGACCTGGGGCATGATGGAATGACCGAAGCAGCCGTGAAGAGCATCGAGTCGGGGATGCAACAGAAGGAGGAGGAGGTCAGCACAAAACAAAGGCTGGGTGTGTGATATCTGGCCTCCCTCCGCCCTATCTTTACCTCCCATGCCGGTGGGGCTGCTTCTCTGGAGCATGCTGTGTGGTGGGAATTCAGTCCCATAGCCAATTGTATGGGGCGGCTTGGCCTGATGGGCGTGGTCTTCTCTGGAGATGCCTCCTTCATTAACCCTGAAGAGGTTAAAAGACTTTGGGTGCCAGAAAAATGTGACTCTGGGTTCAAATGTGGTGAGTAAGATGGTGATGGTGACGGACGGAGGTGATGGTTATGGCTAATGATGGATGGGGAAAGCATGACAGTAACAGGATGATGACGGTGATGGCGATGATGATGGTGATGGCGATGATGATGGTGATGGTGATGATGATGGTGATGGTGATGGCGATGGCAATGATGGTGGTGATGGTGATGATGGTGGTGATGGCATTGATTATGGTGATGAGGAGGAGGAGGAGGCTAATGGTGATGATGATGGTGATGGCGGTGATGATGGTGATGGCGATGATGGTGATGGCGATGCTGCTGCTGATGGTGATGATGGTGGTAATGGCAATGATTATGGTGATGGTGATAATGAGACTGATGGTGATGATGATGGAGCGTGATGGTGGTGATGGTCATGATGACTACCAGCATGAAAATGATAAATCAGTTCCATCTGTTGAACTCTATTGATGTAGCAGATATTGTTAGAAGACCTCTGTCATTTGTCTCCTCTTACTCCCATTCTCACCTCGTGAGGTTGACATCATGTTCCTTCTTTGCACAGACAAAGAAACCGAAAATGAGTGCCTCAGAGGTAACACGCCTAGAATAGTAATGCTGTACCCAAAACCCAGGCCTAAAGACAGTCAGGCTATGCTCTCAACTAGTACACTGATTGCCTTCTTGTAGAAATTTAGCCACAGTCCCAGAGTCCATTGGGAGCTAGCATCCTGCAGAGCCTGTAAGAAGAAATTCAACCACAGTGACTCCTAAGGCACCATATAGGCATGAAACATTGTGACCCCAACATGGTCACTTTCACGGAAAATGCATCCCAAGTATGTTTGCCTTTTAAATTTTGTTACTCTTGTTCTTTTTTATGTCCCCAAACTGGTGAACTTTTATGACTTTTCTGTTACTTTAATACTTTGTAATATATTCTGCTGGAGGAAACAGAAACTTTTATTTTCCTTTACTCTGTTTTTTTACTCCGTTATTCTACCTCTTAAATGCATCTCAAATTCATTTTGATGCAAAGCAGCCTTGAAATTTTACATCTACCTGACCTAGCCAGCATTATTTCTGACAGAAAGCCTCCTTGTTGCATCTCCCTGCAGTTACTACCACGAGACGGGTTGAAGTACTTTTCCATCGTAGGCAGTCCCTGATGATCTCTGACATTCAACTCAAGATTTTTCAACTTTATGATGGCATGCATGCAGTATCCATTAGGTAGAAACTGCACTGTGAATTTTGATCTTCTGGGCTAGCTCTATTGCAGTAGTGTAACATGAGGGCCTGCTTTGCTGGGATTTCTGTTCTGCCCAGTTCCCACAGTCGTTAGGTCCCAAAGAATCACACAGAAGGTCTACATAAATTATAAAACTGATTGGCCCATTAGCTCAGGCTTCTTGTTAACTCTTGTAGCTTATATTAACCCATTATTCTTATCTATGTTAGCCAGATGGCTCGGTACCTTTTTTGGCAGGGTAGGTTACATCCTGCTTCTTCAGTGATCTGGGCAGGACTACAGAGGAAGCTTCCTTCTTCCCAGAATACTCCTGTTCTCATTTCCCCACCTCTACTTCCTGNGCTTATATTAACCCATTATTCTTATCTATGTTAGCCAGATGGCTCGGTACCTTTTTTGGCAGGGTAGGTTACATCCTGCTTCTTCAGTGATCTGGGCAGGACTACAGAGGAAGCTTCCTTCTTCCCAGAATACTCCTGTTCTCATTTCCCCACCTCTACTTCCTGTCTGGTTGTTCCCCCTGACTACTGGCCAATCAGTGTTTATTTAGACAGAATGTAGACAATTCTCCCACACAATAGGATCCTCCATCAAGATCCTGGGCAGTGGCACCAGGGCACAAATCTTAGTCTAACATAAAATGCTAGCAGTGAGGAACTTATTCTCTGTAGTGTGTACTGCACACTGTTGCTAAATTATTGTGTCAGCAGATTAGGAGCATTAAACACAGTTTTAGCTTGTGATGTTTTCAGATTTCAGCTTGCAGTGGGTTGGCCAGGACATAGTCCCATCATAACTCATGGAGCATCACCTATATTTGAATTCCTCATAAAACATCTATTGAGGAATTTCAGCTTTCTTAGACTGTCCACAGGAATCTCCTTTAAACTTTCTAGCAAATAAGGTTTAACCAGAACAAGGACTAGCTAACATAACAGATGTCCTTACCTTCAAGTTTCTACGAAAAAGGTATGAAAACTCTAGTTCACACTATATTAGCAATTTGTAGTGTGACATTACTGAGGAACATGGAGATTGGCATCACACCCCAGCCCATATTTACAGAACCTAAGTGCCTATTTCTGGTACTTCAAAGACCCTGAGAATGACAAAACAGTACAATTGCCAAACAGGATAGAGTACTAGAAAGCAGAGGAAAGAGGGAACTCCTTCTTTAATTAATTTCATAAAATACAACTTTCACCAAAATCAGGACAAAATTTGAAACAATCATTAAATCATTACAGAAAGATCCAAAGATATATTGCATCTGTTCAACTCAAGTATGTGTGATGATGTAACACTCCAACAATAGGAAAGGCAATGGGAAACCAACGGTGGCCCTGAGGATACAGATCAGTAAAAGGATGCAAGAAAAAGGCTTCAGGTTCAGTCCTCAGCACAGAAAAGAAAAAAGAAATGGAAACAGGTAGATTCGGCAGGAAATCAATTTGTCCAAACGGAAGGAGAATGAAGAACCATGATGTCTAAGAAGAAAAGGAGACATGATTTTTAAATGTAAGAAATGGGAAATACACTGAAGAAATTGAGTCTAAGTATTAACTACAAAGTATTCTAGTTTTTCGTTGACAATTTTATTCACATGGAGCCCACATGTCATATATTTCCCCATCAAAAGACACAGTGTGATGCCGACCATGCTGTCATTACCAGAATCAGTTTTAGAATATTTTCATCAGCCGAGAAAATCCCTAGCCTCTGAACCCCTCACCACCAATAGCCATAGACAATATGGATATGTTTTATATCTCTGTTTTTTATCTATTCTAGACAAGTCATATAAATGGCATCAAGCAATATGGGATGGACATGGAATTAAACCCAGGGCTTTGTACAAGCTAAGCAAGCAGTCAACAAATAAGCTACACCCCTAGCTAAATAGACAGTCTTAATAATATTTTGAGATATAGTATGTGTACTTCATTCCATCTATGACCAAGTTGTAGCTTATTGTATAAATATATATTGTTTAGTTTTTAATAAGTTGATAGATAGTTGACTTGTTTCTAGATTCAGAAATTTTCAGAATAATGTTACTATGAAAATAATTGCTGTAAAGGCATTTTTACTTTATGTGTCAATTTTCCTTTCATTGTTTTTATCGAGCTATATATTTTTCTCCACTCCCCTCCCTTCCTCCCCCATACCCTTCTATCCTCTCCCATGGTCCCCATGCTCCCAATTTACTGAAGAGATCTTGTCTTTTTCTACCTCCCATGTAGATTAGATCCATGTAAGTCTCTCTTAGGGTCCTCTTTGTTGTCTAGGTTCTCTGGAGTTGGGAAATGTAGGCTCGTTTTTCTTTGCTTTATGTCTAAAAGTCACTTATGAGTGAGTACATATTACATTTGTCTTTCTGGGTCTGAGTTACCTCATTTAATATGATGTTTCCTAGATCCATCCATTTGCTCACAAACTTCAAGATGTTATTTTTTTTTGCACTATGTAGTACTCCATTGTGTAAATGTACCACATCTTCCTTAAACATTCTTCGGTCGAGGGGCATTTAGGTTGTTTCCAGGTTCCGGCTATGATAAAAATGCTGCTATGAACATAGTTGAGCTCATGTCCTTGTGGTACAATTGAGCATCC
>LOJH01031087.1:399-16503 GCA_001685095.1 Ellobius talpinus | reverse complement strand
AACAAGCCAAGGCAGTTTCTTTATTCATTAGCCAATAAAAGCAACACATAGACAAAAGGACTTCCCATATCACCTGTTATTTTTTGGTGGTAGTGTTTGTCTGTTTCCCTTCTTTGGGGTTTGCTGGTATGAGGTTATCTGTTGCCTGTGTTTTTTTGGGGTAAAGTTAGCTTCCTTGGATTGGAGTTTTCTTTGTAGTATCCTCTGTAAGGCTGAGTTTGTGAATAGGAATTGTTTAAATTTGGTTTTGTCGAGGAATATCTTGTGTTCTCCATCAATGGTGATTAAAAGCTTTCCTGGATATAGTAATCTGGGATTGCATCTATGGTCTCTTAGTGTCTGCAGCACATCTGTCCAGGACCTTCTGACTTTCATGGTTTCTATTGAGAAGCTGAGTGTAATTCTTATAGGTCTGCCTTTATATGTTACTTGGTCCTTTTCCTTTACAGCTCTTCAATATTCTTTCTTTATTCTGTATGTTTTGTGCTTTATTATATGGTGAGGGGACATTATTGTTGTTGTTGTTCAATCAATTTGGTGTTCTGTAAGCTTCTTGGACCTCCATTGGCATGTCCTTTTTTAGGTTAGGAAGGTTTTCTTCTATGATTTTGTTGATTATATTTTCTGTGCTTTTGAGCTGGAGTTCTTCTTTTATCCCTATTATTTTAGGTTTGGTATTTTCATAGTATCCCAGATTTCCTAGATGTTTTGAGTTAAGAATTTGTTGAATTTAAGATTTTCTTTGACCATTGAATCTATTTCCTCTATAGTTATCTTCAACATTTGAGATTCTCTCTTCCATCTTCTGTATTCTGTTGGTTATACTTGCATCAGTAGTTCCTGCTCGTTTACCCAGATTTTCCATTTCTAGAATTCCCTGTTTGTGTTTTCTTTATTGCCTCTATTTTCATGTCTTGAACTGTTTGAACAGCTTGCTTCACCTGTTTTATTGTTTTTTCTTGGTTTTCTTGAGTTTTTTTAAAGATATTTATTGATTTCTTCCAATTTTTTGTTTGTCTTTTCCTCCTTTTCTTTTAAGGAATTTTTCATTTCCTCTTCAAGGGTCTCTATCATCTTCATAAAGTTATATTTAAGATCATTTTCTTCTGCTTCTTCTGGGTTAGGATGATCAGATCTTCCTGTTGTATGACAACTGGGTGCTGGTGTTACCATGTTGCTTTTTAGGTTGTTGGATGAACTCTTGCATTGGTGCCTACCCACCTCTTCGTCCAATTGGTACTGGCAGTGTCTTTGCCTCTTGGTCCAATCCTTGCAGTTGCTGTCTGTGTCTTAGGGNCATTTTCTTCTGCTTCTTCTGGGTTAGGATGATCAGATCTTCCTGTTGTATGACAACTGGGTGCTGGTGTTACCATGTTGCTTTTTAGGTTGTTGGATGAACTCTTGCATTGGTGCCTACCCACCTCTTCGTCCAATTGGTACTGGCAGTGTCTTTGCCTCTTGGTCCAATCCTTGCAGTTGCTGTCTGTGTCTTAGGGAGCTGCTGAAGTCTCCCTTGGCCTGCTCTCTTGGTTTGCTCTGCACAGCCTCAGTCTCTTGGTCCTGCTCTGTGCGGTTGCAGCCTGTGCTTCAGAGTTCCTCTGAGGTCACAGGGGATGGGTGGGTTTGGAGGCAGAGTGGGCCTTGTAGCTTACAGGGTCCAATCAATGGGTGGGGACAGGGGGCTTTGGAGCAGCCTTACCTTCAGGAAGCTTGCCTACTGGCTGGCTAGTGAAGCTGAGGCGGGTGGTGGAGGAGCCCGGGGTTTTGCCCAAGTACCAAGGGCCTAGAGAGTGGGATGTCCATATGGCTGGCTGATCACTCACCTCTTAGTCTGCTCTGTGCCCCAGGTTGACAAAGATTTTAAAGATGGTGATATACTCAGTGTTCAAGAAAGAATGAGGTCTCTGCTGTCAGAGAGTAAATGGAGTCAACGTTCCTAGAAGGCGGTTAGCACTGTATGTAAAGAGCCTTCATACCACTCAGACTTCCTCTTCTAGGAAATTCTCAGGAAGAGCAGAGATGGCAAAGGAGACAGAAAGCACAGAGGTGGTGGGAAGTGTCTTGTACACAGCCTAGACTCTTATGCAGGATTCACGCTCACTATAACATACTATGGATAGCAATGGGATTGTCCTCCTTCAGCCTGACTCTAGTGTCAGCCAACCACGGCTAGCCAGCCTGTAAGGTTCTGACTGAACCCCTTGTGTTTTTTCTGTGTTATTCCCCAGGACACCCCTGCACTGGGCTGCAGCTGCCGGAAAAGCAGAATGTGTCCAGGCACTGCTGGAGCTGGGCATGGACAGCAACCTGAGGGACATTAACGAGAGCACACCCCTGGCCTATGCCCTGTACTGTGGTCACACAGCCTGTGTCAGGCTCCTCTCCCAAGAAGGCCGGTGAGTTTCTCATGGTGTCTTCTTCTCAAAGATTTATAACATTAATAGTTCTTTAGACCACCAGTGTGCAAGCCCAGAAATAAATATTGCCTCTGTGTGTGTGTGTGTGTGTGTGTGTGTGTGTGTGTAAATATGTAGAGGGCAGAGAACAGTTTTCAGATGTTTTTCTCCTTCCATCATGTGTGGTCCAGGGCTAGAACACAGGTCATCAAGCTTGGTGACAAGCATTTTTATCCACTGATCCATCTAGTGGCCGCAGTAATTTAATAATATCAGCATTACATAAGTAACATTATTAATTATCTAATTAATGATGTGTGTTTGCTGTCATCTAACATAGAGCGAAACAGTCTCCATTATGTGGAATATGATAATAGGAGCAAGCTTGAATCCCTCAGTTACAGGTCACAGGAGTCAAACCTCCTCTTTCCTTCCTCTCCTGCTCTTCTTCCTTCTGCCTAGATCACTTACTCTTGAGACCCTTCTACACGCTCAAAACTTTCTGAAGATACCAAAGAGCTTTCTCAAATCTGTTACTTCCATCACTATTATGGTGTCAAAATATTTAATTAAGAAAATTTTAACAAAATATGTTTTGTTATTTAAATAATAATAGGTTTGTGATTGCTACATGTTAAAATAAAAAACTTATTTTAATGAAAATGATTTTAATGAAAACGATATTGTAGCTGTAATCCTGGGATTCTGGAAGCTAAAGCGGTAGGGTCATGAATTTGAGGCCAGTTTGGCTGTCTGTATAAGAAGACACCGTTGAAAAAATGACTAAATAAATAAATAACTGTTAATTTCATTTAATGTAGCTATTTTCCCAAACAAGGAAAATTAATAAGAGCAGCACTGTTTTCCATTCTTGGCAAATCTTTCTCTCTCTCTTTCTCTCTGTCCCCCCCCCCTTTGACTAGACAATTAAGGCAGCTTAATTGAATTTTGCACTGTGGTATGGAAATTTCATCTGGCCAAAGCCCAACACCAATGAAGAGAGAAATTAACAACACCAAGACTTTCCCTCCTCTCATCTTCTAGCACTGATTCCCAATCAATCGACAGGTTTCATGTCCCTCTAGGCTCTGTTCCGTGCAAAGCCGTGCAAGCTTTCTACATCAGAATTCTTGCTTCTTCTGGGCTCGGAGGTGGGGGGAATCAAACCTCAAGGCAAAAAAAGGTCTTCAGATTGACTGGGTCCAAGAATAAAATTCAGTCTAAGCACTGTTCCTCCAAACAGAGCGTGTCAGTCATTAGGTGCTGCACCCATGGCAGAAAGAGACTGCCAAAGCTGGCAGCTGCCTCAATGAAGCATTCAATCAATAGTGTACTTAAAAGGCATGAAACTGTCCCACCCATTGGATTCCAAACCAACAAAACTAGGGAGTACATTTAAAAGCACAAAAACGTTTCATTTATAAATCCAGAAGCAACAAAATATCACTGCATCAGTTCAGAAACTATAATGAAATAAAAGTGAAGACAATAAATACAAAATTTAGTCAGCTCTTCTCTTTTCTCAGTTGCTTATGTAATACCACTAATAAGACACAAACTCTTGAAAGCCTTGATTTCTTGTCCAGGCCCATTAAGCTTCTAGAATGTCTTGTGTGCTTCATCATTCATGCACTCTGCCACATGGCTACCTGAGTAACTTCGGTAGTTCCGATTCTAGGCAGTAGTTCATTGATCATGTGACTGCCATGGTGAAAGGGAGATAATTAATAGTAGTATTAATTAGTATTAATAATTTTTAAATAGAAGCATATCAACAAAGGTTCATAGTGAGAAAACATCCATTGTCTGCATCCAAATTGAGTGCTGGTGGGTTTTTTTTTTGACTAGACTACAGTATCTCATTCCAAAGAGTAATATTGCCGTCTCCCCCCTGGCAGCCTGCACAGTTGATCCCTAATACAGAAAGCATTGACTTGATTGTGAGAACAGCACAGACTTCCCAAAGAATTGGAACAGAACAACGCCTCAGGGAAACTCGGCTTGAGCAAGCCCGCCAAACAGCTGCCACGAACCTTTTCTCATTTGAGTTTGCTTATGAGTTGAACCTTCCTCAGATCTGCCACACCCAATCTCTGGCACACATGACTTCCTCTTCCACTGGAACTCAAACTCTGAGTTGTCTCTGCCTGTTTCCTTTAGTAGAGTATTTTTCATAACTATAGTTAGGTGTTTTTTTTTTAGACGTGAAAGAAAAACAAAGAACAATCAGCATAAAATGGGCAAGATTCTGGGGCCATAATATCAGTGCCGCTGGATCCCCTGGGATCTCTCACTCAGAGCAGACAAAGCCTCTTTCTGCCATGAGAGGCCTGAAGTCACACCTTACCCTTCGTCCCCGACTGTTCCTGAGAGATGATAGAGTAGGAACGATCTAAGCTGTTTGCAGCTGAATCAAGTGATAATTGAAAACAGATTGCCATGAGTAATTGAGAGCCTGAGGCTGAGGGGATGGTTCAGTCAGTAAATACTTGCACAACAAGCACGAGGACCTGAGTTTGCTCCTCAACACCCATGTAAAAGCCAGGGAGAGTCACCCATAGCTATAAAACCAGCACTGGAGAACGGGAGACAAGGGGTGTTTGCGGCTTGCTGGCCAGTCAGTAGCTGAAGAAGCAAGCTCCAGATTCAGTGACAGGCCCTGTCTCAAATACTAATAATAATAATGTTGGTCCAGAGACATGGTTCAGCAGGTAAAGGGGCTTGCCATGCTAGCTTCTGCCTGAATTCTATCTTTAGAGCCCACATAAAGGTCAAAGGAGAGAACCAGAGTCACAGAGTTGCTCTCTGACCTCCACAGACATTCCCTGGCATGCAAGCACCCGCATTAAGGCACACCATACAATGTCAATCCAAAATACAATTCTCTCCAGAAAAGGGATCAGAAATGGTTTCTTTTGGAGCCAGATATGAGCAGCCAATGGCCTGGGAACATAGATTTAGGTTACCTAGGTTACCCCAAAGTTCATGTTCCAAGATGAAGCATTTATGGAAAGAGAACGAAGAAAATTGTGGATCCGGGCACCTCACAGATACACTGATGGGGACATTTGGTAAGCAGGTTAGAACAGAGCAGGGGAATTTCTGCCATGGCTCTAAGGTCCAGTCTGACACTCTTAGCCTTTTGGTTGATGGGAGCTAGGTATCAATTTGTTCATTCCAATGGCTTTACCTAATGGTCACCCACAGAGGAGGGCCATAAATTGCTATTCAGAAGGCTGAAAATGGCCTGAGATGATTTGACTCTGGGATTGTAACATTCCACACCCTCCACAATCAGTGACAGTTTAGTCAGTTAACTGCAGAAGGGTCAGTGGGGGCAGGGAATGCAGCTTCTTTCAGAGAACTGTCATTCACACACACAATAATAAATAATGTTAAAGATTAAATAGTAAGGTGGACAAATACAAAGGAAGACACATACATCAACCTCTGGCCTCCACATATAGGGAGAAGAGGGAGGAGGGGGGATGGAAGAGGAAGAGGGAGAGAGAGGAGAGGGGAGAGGGAGAAAAGAGAAAGTAGCCCCCATGGAAGTTAGTGCAGAAGCCCATAAAAGTGGCCAAAGAGCCAAAAATAAACAATAGTGGAGTGCGGGGTCCTAAATATCACCCGCCATGGCTCAGGGAATATCACAAAGAGGATAGAGAATAGAAGAACCAGGAGATATGCAGCAAAACGATGTCTGGTGGACCGAACACAGCCATTGCCCCCATGGACTCCCTGCTGCTGTGGTTATCTGCATAAGACCTGGACAAGACTGGCCTGTCAACATTTCATCATCATGAATGGGAAGGGATCCTCCCCAAGGAATTTTCTGCAGTTATTGACCAAGAAGTTAGGATGTCATTGTCTTCAGCACTGTAAACATGATAAGTTGCTTATGCTCCCGTAAAAACTTCTCTCCCAAATTCTTGCAAGAAACCCTAAATAGCCTCAGTGGGAGTGCCAGAAGGAAAATAAGGTTTCAGCAGCAGAGAGAGGGGGATGAAAGAGAGGGGAGTTGGGATAACATGACTAAAAATTTAACTACATGCATGTGTAGCTTTATATTACATACACATACAATGCTGTCAAAGAACAACAGAATGGGGCAGGAGGAAGAGCTCTAAACCCTGAGGAATCAAGAGACATGGGTAGCAGATGCCTAAAGGCACAGCACTCAGGAGGCTGAAGCAGAAAGATGATAGTCTTGAGGCTGTAGTAAGCAGAGTCCCCATCTCAGAGAGCGGGGAGGTGTTGAGTTACTACCTCTGCAAGGAGTTAATAGAAGGTGGGTCCTTGAGTAAAACGTTGGCTTGAAGACACGGGCATCTGGGGATGAGCCCGAACAAGCTGATCAGGCAGATGGAATGGGGGTTGGGAGTGTCAGTATCTTGTTCTTTCCCGTTTCCTGTCCTTGCATGGCATTCTTGTTCTTTTTCTGTTCCTCTAGAGCAGAACCTGCTCGGCCTCTTCCTTCCCAGAACAGTCGACCCCAAAAGAAGGAAGAACGATTCAGCATGCTCAACCAGATCTTCTGCACAAACAAGAAAGAAGAGCAGAAAGCCCATCCGAAGGATCACAGCAGGGACAGACACAAGGAGGAGGACACCTCAGAAGTCAATGACATCATCACCACCTTTGACAGTGTCATGGATACCAACTGCCAAGATCAGCCTGGTGATCAGGTGGCTATGGTTGTCTTTAAGAAGAGGACCTCAGAGAATTCAAAGTATCTCTTGCCAGAAAGGAAACCCCTGGCCCAGAAAGGGCTTCCACCAATCAGAACACAGAGTCTCCCACCCATCACTCTGGGCAATCACTTCCTGACAGCCTCTCATGGAGCCACTTCCCATGCTGGCCTAAGCTCTGGTCCTCAGCACACTGCCCAATGTTCTCAGAAAAGTCGAAGTGAACAGGACTTATTAAATAACAGGACTGGCTGCCAGATGTCACTAGATAATCCCTGGAAAGGTGACACTAACCAAGGGTTCTCCTGCAAGGCTTGGGCCGTGTCTTCTTCTGATAAGTTACTAGACAGGCTATTTGCTGGCCAGCTTGGTCACCAGGAGCTCTCTGGGCCACCTCATCTTCCTCATCTACATAATCCCTCACCAGGTAATGGCTTACTTTCTTCTCCTCCTTCCTAAAGGCCTCCTTCATATATGGAGTGTCTCTTGGAGAGTTAAATTAGTAACTGCCAAATTTGTACCATGTAAGCAATGGCAATAAAATAGTAACTATAGCCACTTTCATTTTTGTCCTGGACAAAATAAAAGTTTGAGGGTTTCTGGGAAGTGAAAACTTCCAGCTTTTCCACCCTTAGTATGCTGAGCTAAAAGACTGTTCTCAAAAAAACAAAGAGAGGATTGCTATTTCCTCTAAGAGTTTGTTTATTGGAGTTGTGTGGTACTCTTATTCTCAAGACACTAATTTTCTTGTGCAGTTAGCTGTGTGTTTAAACCATCGTTCAGACTCCACCCAAGATCTACCCCACCAAAACCTTTGATGAGAAAGACAGCAATACCTCACTTGGACCTGTGTAGAAAGGTGTCCTATTTGCACATTTATGGTTTATATCTCTCCAAACAGCAGACGCCTGCATGGCTCTTCTCCCCCTCCCCTCTTCCTCACCCAGAGCTTCCAACGTCATTCAATAGTTTGCTTATCCTTAAAGACACACTTCACACACTTGTGTCTAGGCCTCTACTTACAAACATGAACTCTCTTTCCTCTTTTCTGTATCCCTGCTCAACAGTTCTGAGGACTCTCAGTTTTTCTGTACTGTTGTTCTGCTCTCAAACTCAAATAGCCTTGTCCTGAGCTTTAAAGATAATTTCTACAAATAATCATGAACTCTGAATATCACCCCTTTGTAATAATTATCATACTAAAGAACTTAAATTTGGGCAGAGGATATTGTCTCACACCTTTAATCCCAGCACTCAGGAGGCAGAGGTGGGTAGATCTCTATATCAAGGAGAGTCTGGCTTACATAGAGAGCTCCTGGCCAACCAAGCCTACCTAGTGAGGCCCTTTCTCAAAAAATAATTTAAAACCCTTACATTTTATATACATACAAGCATTATATATGAAAAGATTTTAATATTCAATCATTATAAATAAAGCATCACATTTTAGCCATTTAAAATAAAAAGCTGTTTGCTTTTTGAGAGGGTTGGCATTGAACTTACTATGTAGCTAAAGACAACCTCGACTCCTAATCTTCTGCCTTCACCCTCCCCGTGCTGGATTATAAGTTTTTGCCATCTTGGCCAACTCTCATTTTTAATTTTTTAAAAAAGTGATTCATACGGGATTCTGGGCCCCTCTGGGACTGTAACAACTCTCCTGCTCTGTTCACTCACACGGTGCCTTGATTTGCTTTTAAACAATTCAATTGCCAATTCTTAAAACATGACATTTTCTATAAAAACCTAAAGAAAGAGCCTAAATTTCTCTTGAGAAACTGAAGTCAATGTTCTTATGCGATAATAACTGTTTAACTCTGAGTAACCACAGTAATCTTGGGTGCTACAGTTTCCAATACAATTCAGAATTATTTACATCACTTAATCCTTATCAATATACTTCAGGTATTTTTTTCTTATAGTAGGTTAAAGAAGAAAATTATGTATTTATTTAACCCATGAGTAGGTGGAGGCTGCTCGTTTGTCCCTGGCTGCCCAGACCCAAATAATCATACAGAAACTATATCAATTACAACATTGTTGGGCCAATAGCTTAGGCATATTCCTATATAGCTCTTACATCTTAAATTAACCCATTTCTATTAATCTGTGTATCACCATGAGGCTGTGGCCTACTGGTAAGGTTCTGGCATCTGTCTCCTTCCGCGCTACATGGTGTCTCTCTGACCCTGCCATCTTTTTCCCTATATCTCTTCCAGCCTGGCTATATTCTGCCCTGCCATAGGCCAAAGCAGCTTCTTTATTAACCAATGATAANTCTATTAATCTGTGTATCACCATGAGGCTGTGGCCTACTGGTAAGGTTCTGGCATCTGTCTCCTTCCGCGCTACATGGTGTCTCTCTGACCCTGCCATCTTTTTCCCTATATCTCTTCCAGCCTGGCTATATTCTGCCCTGCCATAGGCCAAAGCAGCTTCTTTATTAACCAATGATAATAAAACGTATTCACAGCATACAGAGGGGAATCCCACATCACCCATATTTCTGTCTAAGTTTGAAAAGGGAAAAATCAAGATGTTTTTAAAAATATGAAAGTATCACGTTTCTGTTTGAATGTGGAACTTTTCTTACTAATTATTTTTTAATTCATTGCATTCAAGAGACAGTTTTGAATGCCATCCTCAAGGATACCATCCACTTGTTTGAGACAGCCTCTCTCATTGACCAGGGGTTTACTAGGTAAATTAGACTGGCTAGCAAGTGAGCCCTAGGGCTACTCCTGATTCTGCCTCCCTAGTGCTGGGATCACAAGACTACAGCAGTTCTGCATAGGTTCTGTGAAACACAGATCCATGTGTTTGAAGAATACTTTACCAACTGAGCCACCCTTGTGGTGGCTGGAGTAAGAATGGCCCCATAGACTCATGTGCTTGAATGTCTGGTCACCGTGCAATAGCAGCATCTGGAGGTATGTGGCCTTTTAGAGGAAGTGTGTCAGTGTCACTGAGGATGGGCTTTGAGGTTTCAGATGATCAAGCCAGGCCCAGTGTTACTCTCTCTTCCTGCTGCCTTTGAATCCAGATATAGAACTCTCATCTCCTTCTCTAGCACTATGTCTGTCTGCATGTTGACATTCTGCTGTCATGATAATAGGCTAAATCTCCGAACTGTAAGAGCCAGCCCCAATTGAATGTCTTCTTTTATAAGAGTTGCTGTGGTCATAGTGTCTCTTCACAGCAATAAAATCCTAACTAAGACACCTCTCCAATCCCAACCATCCTATTTTATATGCAGATGCTGGGTACTCCTCCATCATTGCATATGCTTGATGCATGAAGCTTTTAAAGAAGAATGTGGCTCTTCTCATGGACATAAATATGTATATGTATATTTCAACACAGAATAATTATGAATGTTCACATGAAAGCTATTTGCTGACACCTGAGACAACCCATTTAAGATTTTGCTTTCTCCGCAGAGCACTGAAATCTTTAGCTGGTGGCATGGATGATGTTTATACACTGTTGCTGCAAGGGGTAAAGAGGGAAGCAGTAGTTATACCACCTTTGACAAGTTGGTATGGCTGGAGCTATAAGAAAGCCTTCCTTTTGGAGTTAGTTCTGGCCTGGCCAAGCAAATAATGCTTCCTTTTGAGAACACTTTGAAAACAGCTTGTTCTTTTTCTGTCTATTTAATGTAAGTGAGGGTGGGATTCAGCTACTATAACAGAAAGCCAAAGTCACAGCTGGCTGCTGGGTCAACAACATAAGGGGTTGATGCACTTATTTACGGTTGCACAGCCCCAAATGGCAGAATGCCAGAATGGTAGCACTCAGGAGGCTGTGGGGTAGGAGTATTCTAAGTTCAAGGTCTGCTGAAACCATGTCTCAAAAAAGGGGAGGTGGGGTGTTTCACTTGCTATCAGAACAGGCATACTATCCTCTTCAGAGTTTATCAAATTGCTGAAACCAATGTTTGCCAAAGAGAAAAGGTTGATTGGCGACAAGGTCAAGCAAGGAGGCAGGGACCCAAATCTCAGATCACTCCCTCTCCCAAGACCAGGATTTGAAAGTTTTTATAGGGTATAGATGGTGGTTGAGGGCATGGGGGAAAGATAATTGGAGGTGAGGTGACCCTTGCATGCATCATCAGTCTTCACAGCTCTTCCAAGATGCATGTTCAGGATGGCATTGCGAGCATGATCTGAGGGGAGGATTTTGCCTTCTTACCCCAAAGGGTCTCTTACCAGACATCAGCACCAGGCCAAGTGAATAGTTGGTAATTTCTATAAAAATCACCTCAAGCCTGTGAAAAATAATCTAAGCAGCTGTTAGTCCTTGTGACCTATACATTGAAGATGTTATGTAAGTCATGCTAGGGGAGACTAATAACACACTGCCCATCTGTGCGACCACCAGAAATGGGGTTTGTTTTCATTTGTTTTTGAGACACAGCCTCTTTCTGTAACTCTGGAATTTCCTATGTAACCTGGGTACGCCTTGAACTCAAGGCGCTCTTCCTGCTCAACCTCTCAAGTCCTGGGACTATGTCCATGAGCCACCATACCCAACACAAAATTGATGGTTTTTAAAATCATGGGTGTGATGACACATGCTTTGAGCACTAGAGGGGTGGCTCAAAGCAGGAGAATCAGTTCTGCTACATAGTGAGTTGAAGGCCATCTTCAGCCAGTCTGTAAACAAATCAAAAAGCAACTAGAGGTTGGGGTGAGACATAAAGTACAGAGAGTTGGCCAGTATAACCGAGCCTAGGCCAGCCATGTTCATCAGATGGTGGTGGTCAGCACTAGGATGCTGCTCTCTCACAGAGTGTTAGAGAATTCAGTCTTGTTATTTTGAGAGTCCTACTCTTAATAATGTCTCTTGAGTCCTTGAAAGATGAGGTATGGGCTTCCAAAGATACATACCTAGAATTCTAAGGCCTCCTTTAATAAACACCCAGCAAAAGAATGTGGCCTGTCTAGCAAGAGCTCTGTCTTAGGCTCTCATGCATTAGACTGAAGTAGGCATGCCCAGTCTTTTGGTGACAAGTATGACCACCAGAGACACAGCTTCCTTCCATCTGCATGCTGCTCAGCCTGATCTCTAGCTTCCCTTCTCTAGGTCTCTCACAGTCCAGTGCAGCAGCAGGAGGGAAGGGGTAGAAGGAGTCCTCTCAGCTCAATCAGCTCCCACTCACAAGTCCTCTGCCATTAGGCTCACACTCCTGCTTGCATCTCACTGGCCAGAACTTGGGTCACATGCTCACACCTATCTACAAAGAGGGTTGGGAATTGTACTCTTTATAGCTGCATGCATTGTTCTGAGCTCCAAATTTGATTTCTGCTTTTAAGGGAGAAAAAGGAAGTAGGCATGGGGAAGGAAACTGGTGGGCTCTGCCTCGTGTGTCATTCAAACACATCTATAGCATTTGAACAAAAGAATATTAAATACAATTGCTTTGATATTTGCTCAGGCCCCAGAGAAGTAACCAGTGAAGTTTTCAGGAGGCAGAACAACAAAAAGGAGAAGTGAAAGTTACTAAGGGATTCTAAAGATGTAACAGTGCTTATAGCAAAACATTTGTTTATGTTAGCAAATACTTATTAGTGCTAGTTATAGATAGGAGCTTTCAAAGAAACTGAGCCATGATAACACAAATCTCCCTAGAATCCTTTGTAGTAGAAGGCCGCTTGTTTGTTCCCAGCTGCCCAGACTTAAATAATCACACAGAAACTATATTATCTAAATCACTGCTTGGTCAATCACTTAAGCATATTGCTAGCTAGTTCTTATATCTTTGGTTAACCCATTCTATTATTTTATATTTTACCATGAGGCTTGTGACCTACTGGCAAGGTTCTGGCTGGCTGCTTGTGTCTTTTTCCTCTGGCGGCTCCATGGCTTCTCCTGATTCCACCTTCTTTCTCCCAGAATTCAGTTTAGTTTCTCCCCCCTCAGCTCTATTCTGCCTTATCACACAGGCCAAGGAGCTTTATTCATTAACCAATAAAAGCAACACATATACAGAAGAGCCTCCCACACCAGTCTTTCGTCCATAAATGAGCTTCAAGGAGGTCACAATTGCTAGATGATTACACAACTGAACTTGGAGCCTCCTGAATGTAAGCAAGCATTCCATCCCAACCCCAGCATAACACTGGGGGATATGAGCTAACTTTATGGATAGGCCTGAGAAGGGAAATAAGGAAAATGTATTCAAGTCAAGATGCAGTCTCTGAGGGCACAGCTGGCTCCAAGAATCCACTCCCTTGAATTTCATCTCACCTCCTAAATTCCTGTCACATCCTTGTAGCTTCTCAGATTGTGAATCTTCAATGGAGTAGTCACTTCTCCAAAGCCCTGTCACTACACATAGCTCCATGGAGAGCCAAGTCTTCACACATGAGCCTTTGGAGGTCATTTCAATTCCCAAACCCACAGCATTTCTCATCTGCAAAGTGGGAGACAATCCCTAACTCACAGGGTCATGGGTAGCTGTTAAGATTAAGTGAGTTTAAGGCTGGGGAGATGACTCAGTACTTAGTAGGAAAGTGTGAAAGCCTGAGTGTGGATCCCTAGAAATCATGTAAAAACTAGGTATGTGTGACAGCCTTGGAAAGAAAGAAACGGAACTACCATGAGCAGACTACCTAGGAAAACTAACCATATATCAGCTAACTCTGGGTTTGATTGAGAGACCCTGCCTCAAAGAATAAGGTAAAAGTGATCAAGTATGATTATTAACACCAACCTCGGACTACCGCATGCATATATATACAAGTGCCTACACATGAAATAACTGATGCCACACATACTTGGACACATTTATTTTTACACTCACACATACATACACTCACACTCTCACACATGCTTACACACACACTCACATACATTCCACACACACAAACACACACTATCACATGCACATACTGTAGGCAGAGTTTTCCTGTCCTAAAGCCACTCTCAAATAAACACACTGAGACTTACATTAACTATACTCAGCCAATAGCTCAGGCTTATCACTAACTAGCTCTTACATTTTAAGTTAACCCATACTCCTTATTTACACTCTGCCACGTGGAGGTATCTTCATTAGTATGCACATTCATCTTGTACTCCTTCTGCATCTGGCTGGCAACTCCAGATTCTGCCCTTCCTCATCCCATCCTTCTCAGTTAGGCTTTCCCAACTAACTTTATCCTGTTTGGCTATTGGCCAGTCAGCTTGTTTATTAAACCAATCATAGCGGCATATATTCACACAATACACAGAAAGATTATTCCACAGCAGACATACATTCACATACACTCACAAAGACACACTACCACATATATTCACACACACTCACACTCTTACAATCACATGCTCACACACTCATACTCTCACACCCACTCATACACGCACTCACATTCTCTCACACTCATCCATTCTCTCACACTCACACATATGGACACAGACTGAGTTGATATAAACAAAGTAATACAGTGACTAGCAGATGCTACTAGACAGATATGTTTTGCTGTTGAATTAATGTTTTGGTTTGGTACCTGGCCTCCAGTTTGTTTATAGATGTGGGTTGTCCCTGTGCTAAGCACTACACATTAAAAATAAACTACTAATAACTTGTATTTTAAAAATAATGAGGTTTAAACCAGGTGTGGTGGCATGCCTGGAGTATAGTCATATAGTCACAGCTATTCAGGAAGCTGAGGCTTCTTATTAATATAGCATAGGCCACATGGTGAGACCTAAGAAGGAAGGGAGGAGGGAGGGAAGGAAGGAAGGAAGGAAGGAAGGAAGGGTCTGGTAGTTCATGCCTATAATCCCAACACTTGAGAGGAGACATGAGGATCAGTAGTTCAATATCATCCTTGGCTACATAGAATATCAAAGGCTGACCTGGGTAAGAGAGACCATGTCTCAGCACCCCCTCTGCCCCCCCCAAAAAAAGAAGAAAGGAAAGGGAGGCAGGACAAGTGTGTCAAGTGCATGTCTTGTTCCTGTTCCACTCCGTCCCTCAGGGCTGTGCTTCCCAGGCTCCTTGCCTGCTGACTTCAAAGCAGTATCAATCAGTAAGAAGCACTGAGAGAAGATGAGGAGAATGAGAGGAGTAGGAACCCAGTGGTTCTCCATGGCAACCCTGCATCCTGGGGGAGCTGCAGTAGGTACCATTCCCTTCAAATCCCTCCACAGACGTGGCTCAGTGCTATGACTCCCACTATTGCCCCTACAGCAACCCCTAGAACAATCCCTCAATCTAGGGCTTGTGCTTGGTTCCCTGGCTTTTCTGTGACTATAACAAACTGTATAAAATTCCCTCTCTTTGAAAGGCCTAGAGGGCTCTGTTAGATGAACTTTGATTAAAAAAGCAAGAAATGTCGTTCTGTACTACAGTGTCAGAGGAACGTCAAGACGCAGGCATTGCGACATTTGTGGCATAAGGTCCTTTCTTGTCATAATTCCCATCGCCTAGAAAACATTATATGATTTGTTTAATAATATTCCAGTCAATTGATGATATATTCAGAACTTAGACCCAGCACTTCTACCCAGGGGTATCCTAAGTATTGACACTGAATTTATTGACATGCTTACCAATTCTATATCATAATTTTCTTTATCAATTTTGTTGCCCCCAAATGAACAGACTTCCCTATCTTCTGAACTTTACTTTTGTGAATATTTTTTTTCCTTTTTTTAAATTTTTTTTTAATTTTTTATTACTTTAAAAAAATACCAATCCAAATTCCCACTCCCTTCCATCCTCCCACTCCCTCCACACACCTCCCACCCCACCCCTCCAATCCTAAGAGAGGGCGATGCACCTTGCCCTGTGGAAAGTCCAAAGCCCTCCCCACTACATCCAGGTTGAGCAAGGTATACATCCAAAAAGAACAGGATCCCAAGAAGCCAATGCATGCAGTAGAGACAAATCCCAGTATCAGTATCAGTGGCCCCTCAGACTGGCCCAACTGTCAACCACATCCAGAGGGATTAATTTGTTCCCATGCTCATTCACTCCCAGTTCAGTTGGAGTTGGTGAGCTACCATTA